>JAODAL010032665.1:0-46632 GCA_025379985.1 Phyllomedusa bahiana | reverse complement strand
ATGGGAAACTGTCATGGGGGGCTGGCGCGGGTGCCGTCGCCCCCCCCCCGCGACCGCCCCCCTGCCGGCAGGGGGTCCGGCGCGGGTGCCGTGGCCGCCCGCAACCATCCCCCTGCTGCCCGAGCCCCGCCGCCTGCTCACTTACCCGTCCACGCTCCTGTGCACGCTGCTCCTGCCTGTCCCGTCTGCCACGCACATACCTGCTGCTTAGGGCACGCGCACGAAGGCTGGTCTGGATTTAAAGGGCCAGCGCACCGGTAATTAGTCAATTGCCGGCCGCTGGTCCTATATAAGGTATACGCCCCCTGCACTCTCTGCCAGATTGTTGGTGTGCGTTAGCTTGTCTAGAGAGAGTTAGGAGCCCTGTTGGTTACCTGTGTACCAGTCCGTTCCACTAAGTTTCCTGACCTCGCCTGTTTGCCGCCTGCCCTGACCGCCTGCCCATCTCTGACCACGAACCTCTGCCGCCCGTCCTGACCTCCTGCCTGTCCCCGACTCCGTCTCTGGATTACGATTCTGTACCACGCATTACCCCGGCCGCCATCGCAAGCAAGTCACGTCAGGGATAGCGACCTGGTAGCCTCATGCCGCAGCAATTCCATCCCGCTTTGCAGCGGGCTCTGGTGAATACCAGGGGCTACTTAGACTCTGCTCTCTGGCGTGGCTTAGCTATCTTCGCTTGCGGTGGTCCAGTGAATCCACCAACCCGTTACAGTACAATCTGGCCATGGATTCCGCCAGGGTACCTTTGCCCGAACTCCGGGACGTCACGACGGCCGTCGCCCAGCAGAGCCAGCGTATTGACCAGCTCGCGGCCATGATGCAGAACCTTGCGGCCCGTCTACCTCTGCCTGCGGCTGCTGCCGCCACGCCAGCACCAGTTGCTCCTGCAGCCATGGCTCTACCTGCTCCTGCACCGGGACCTTCTCTGCATCTGCCGCTCCCCTCACGCTATGATGGAGACCCCAAGAAGTGCCGTGGCTTCATCAGTCAATGCTCCATCCACATCGAAATGTTGGGGCATCAATTACCTACCGAGCGGGCTAAGGTGGCCTTCATAATTAGCCTCTTATCGGGGGAAGCCTTGGCCTGGGCTACTCCACTATGGGACTGAGGAGATCCATTGACGGCAAATCTGCAAACATTTCTCCAGGGGTTCCGCACCATCTTCGAGGAACCTGGCCGCACCTCCTCCGCTGCCACAGCTCTGCTCCGTCTCTGTCAGGGCGACTGTGGGTCAGTACTCCGTGCAGTTCCGCACCCTAGCCTCAGAGCTGGACTGGAACAATGAGGCTTTGGTGGCGACTTTCTGGCAAGGCCTTTCTGGGCGTATTAAAGACGAGCTCGCTGGTCAGGACCTGCCATCCGCTCTGGACGAACTGATTCGGTTGGCCCTTCGAATTGACATACGGTTTGCCGAGAGGCAACAAGTGCTCTGCCTCCAACGGGAGGTCGCCCGACCATGCCGGCTACCTCGTCTGGCTCCCGTTTTCCAACGACCTCCACTTCCTCCGCCAATGGTTCCTGAGGACGAACCCATGCAGGTCGAGAGAGCCCACTTGACCCAGGAAGAACGCTCACAACGTCACCAGAGGCAGCTGTGCTTCTACTGTGGCAGTTCTGGCCACTTCATTGGGGACTGTCCGGTGCGCCCGGGAAACTCTCGCACCTAGGGCTCGCAGGAGAGGCATCCCTAGGTGTCAGTGCGGCCTCTCCCCGTCTGACCATTCCCGTACTCTGTGGAATTTCGCCGGACAGCACCTTTCAAGCCACCGCCTTCCTTGATTCGGGGTCCGCTGGAAATTTTGTCAGCCACGCGCTGGTGTCCAAATTTCGTCTCCCGGTGACCCCTCTGCAGAAACCCATGTTCGTCTCCTCCGTCAGTGGCGAATGCCTAAAGGATGCTATTCGGTTCTGCACTGCGCCCCTCACCTTGCAGGTAGGCGCCCTACATAAGAAGACTCTAAAACTTTTCATTCTGCCTCGGTCCTCTTCTGAAATTCTCCTGGGTCTCCCTTGGTTGCAAGAGCATGCTCCGACTCTAAACTGGAACACGGGCGAGATTATCCATTGGGGCCCCACGTGCCACTCGCGGTGCCTTCCTGTACTCCGTCCAGCTCCACGGCCCGCCTCTGTAAAGCCTACGAAGCCTCTGCCGGGTCTGCCCACTCCTTACCAGGATCTAGCCGACGTCTTTTCTGAAAGACAGGCCGAAACTCTTCCTCCGCACCGGCCGTTCGACTGTCCTATTGACCTGCAACCCAGTAGTACTCCTCCCCGAGGCAGAGTCTACCCTCTTTCTGTCCCGGAGACCAAGGCGATGTCAGAATATGTCCAGGAGAATCTCCATAAAGGCTTTATACGCAAGTCTTCTTCGCCTGCGGGGGCCAGTTTCTTCTTTATCGATTATCGGGGTCTCAATAAAATCACCATAAAAAATCGATACCCCCTGCCTCTGATCTCAGAGCTGTTTGATCACCTGCGTGGCGCAAACATTTTTTCCAAGTTGGATTTACACGGAGCATACAACTTTATTCGTATCCGTGAAGGCGACGAATAGAAGACGGCCTTTAATACCCGAGATGGCCACTTTGAATATCTCGTCATGCCGTTTGACCTCTGCAACGCTCCGGCGGTGTTCCAGAACTTTGTCAACGAGATCTTCCGCGACCTTCTCTACGTCTGGGTTAATGTCTATCTGGATTTTTAATCTTCTCTCCGGATCTAGAGATTCACCGCCACCACGTCCGCCAGGTGCTCAGACATCTCCGTAGCCACCAGTTATATGCCAAACTGGAGAAATGTTTGTTTGAACGCACCTCGTTGCCCTTCTTAGGGTACATCGTCTCGGATCAAGGTCTCCAGATGGACCCCTCTAAGCTTTCTGCGGTCTTGCAGTGGCCTTGACCAGTGGGTCTCTGATCCATCCAGCGTGTTTTGGGGTTCGCGAACTATTACAGACAGTCCCGCAGTTCTCCACGCTCGTGGCCCCGCTGGTGGCCCTTATGAAGAAAAATGCTAACCCCAAGTCCTGGCCTCCAGAAGCCCAAGAAGCCTTTGATCGTCTTAAAGCAGCATTCGCTTCGGCTTCTGTTCTGTCTCGCCCGGACCCGCAGCGTCCGTTTGTCCTAGAAGTGGACGCCTCCTCAGTAGGTCCCGGCGCTGTTCTCCTTCAGAAGTCCTCCTCTGGGAGACTGCGTACTTGCGGCTTCTTTTCCAAGACCTTCACCCCAGCCGAACGAAATTACACGATCGGTGATCCCGATCTACTGGCCAGGAAGTTAGCCCTAGAAGAATGGCGGCACTGAGAAGAACATCAGGGCAGACGCCCTCTCTAGATCCTCGGACACTTTGGGCTTAGAGCCACCTCTGCAGAACATAATTCCTCCAGAACGTCTCCTCACGGCAGCCCCCATGGATCTTCAACCTCTACCTCCTGGGAAGACCTATGTCCGCCCTGCCATGCGGCCTCCAATCCTTAAGTGGGGACATTCCTCTCAAACAGCTGGTCATCCTGGAGTACATAAGTCCCTGCAATTAATCTCTCGCTACTATTGGTGGCCCAACCTCGCTCAAGATGTTAGAGACTTTGTCCTGGCCTGTACCTCCTGTGCCCGTAACAAAGTCCCTCGTCTCAGACCCACGGGTCTGCTTCAGCCTCTCCCGGTGCCAGAAAGACCTTGGTCCCATATAGCCATGGACTTTATTACTGACCTCTCGGCCTCCTCTGGAAACACGGTCATTTGGGTGGTGACCAATAGATTCTCGAAGATGGCTCACTTTGTTCCCCTACCTGGGTTACCCTCTGCTCCTCAGCTGGCCCAGCACTTTTTTCACCACATTTTTCGGTTACACGGTCCATTGCATAGGGGGGTCCAGTTTGTTTCGAGATTCTGGCGGGCTCTATGTGGTCAGTTGCAGATTCAGTTAGACTTCTCGTCTGCTTACCACCCTGCTTACCACCATCAAACTAACGGGCAGGTAGAGAGGGTTAACCAAGTTATAGGTACCTACCTACGACATTTTGTAGATTCCGAGTCTAGAGAATTATATGAAAATGCCGGGCAGGGGAGGAGGTCGGACCAATTATCTGTTGCAGTTTTCATTGTATTACGACAGATACCGCAGACAGAGAGCATAATGCTATGTGAATATATGTTATATAAACACAGTTCAAACAAAACAAATTGTACGGGGGCTCAATTTCATTAGCTGTATGATGCATACCTTGAATCCTTCTCTAGTAAATATGTCCCATCTCCAACGCTGCACGGTCTGCTAGTCCCCGACCAACGGACAACAAATTAAACGTAACAGAGTAAATGCGGTACAGCAATAACATGAAGGAAAAAATTTACTATTTTATTATAAGTATCTTCAGGTACAGATGGTAAAAAAGATTGCACTATAGCTAAAAGCTAACATGTTTCGGGCTGAAAAATGTAGCCCTTGTTAACAGCTTAACATCAAAATACAAAGTGACTGCATATATAGAAAAAGGGAAAGGGCGTGAACCTTCAGAGTTTCTTGCATTACTGCTCTAACAGATAAAAACACTATAGTAAGTGATAATATGCGGGACCGCATTTACTCTGTAACGTTTAATTTGCTGTGTGAATATACCCCAAACTTGACATTTAGGGCCACATGTATGAAAACTGTCTAGGTCTAAAACTCACTTTGTTGCCCATAGCAACCAATCAGAGCACCCCTTTCATTTCATATAGTGCTCTGGAAAAATGAAAGGGGCGCTCTGATTGGTTGCTATGGACAACAAAGTGAGTTTTAGACCTAGACAGTTTTCATACATGTGGCCCTTAATGTATTATCATACCTGTGGTGCAGAACATTATCTTAAAGGGGGGTGTTCCAGGACTGATTAATGCTCGTATGAGTAAAAATAGAAGATAAGACTCATACTTATCTCCTGGACGCTCCCGTTCACTCCCGGCTGGTGGTGCATTATTATTATTATTATTTATTTTATTCATCCTGGACTGAAGCAGTGAAGATCAGGGTTCACATGACAGCTTCAAGCAATTACAGGCCTGAGAGGTCATGTGCGTGTGATGTTTTGGCCTGTGGTTGGCTGGAGCTGTCACGTGAACGATGGACATTCACTCCTTACTTCCTGTTTGAATGCACCGGCAGCCGGGAATGAACAGGAGCGTCCAGGAGGTAAGTATGATTCTTCTCTTCTATTTTTACTCATACCCCGATAAAAGAACGCATTGATAAGTCCTGGAACACCCCTTTAACTCTTTCAGTGCTTTTCAATGCCTTCTGAGATAGGTATATTGCTGCAGCAGGTTATCTATGCCAAATAATCCTTTCTGCATCCATACACAAAATATTGCTAAACTGAAACAAACTTTCTGAGAAGGATGGTCCATAATTCCATCTTAACAATGTATAAATCTTAGGCTATGTTCACACAGCTGATCACACCGTAATTTCGGGACGGATTTCGCCCGCAATTACGGCATGTGTACGGCGGGGGGAGGGGGGAGGGTGGGCGGCAGCTCGCCGGCCCCATAGACGTGCATTATCCACGGCGCGTATCACGCTGGGATAATGTGCATGTCACTTTCTCCCTCCTCGCCGTATTTCGCGAGCGGGAAGAGGAGACGGAATGCATCGTTCTCTATGAGAACTGTGGATTACCGTAGTGACTGGGACGGATTTCAGGTGTATTTGAGCGCAATACGGCACGCAATACGGACTGAAATCCATCCCAAAATCAGCCGTGTGAACATAGCCTTATTTGCAACTACAGAAAACATTTGGTGACATGATTGTTGATGAAGTGGGATTTACAGGTTATTAAATTCAAGCGTTCACCCACTTTGTCTTATTGCATTTTGGACAATGTATTTTGTTAAAGACAAAGTACATAGATTGTGTTTGTCCGTGATTGTGACTAAAGTAAGTATTGCACCAGATTTTATTAGTAAAATCAGTGCAGAAGTACGGGGGATTCCAAAGGGATCACTTACTTTATCTTTGCATAGTTTTGAAGAAGTAAATTGTTGTTTAAAATGTCTGAAGACTAGTGTTGAGCGATTGCGTTGGCTATCGAGATCGATCGATAGTCGATAGTAGGCCGCTATCGATAAGGTTTTTCGATAGTGAGCATCGATTATGCGCGATGACCATTAAAGTCTATGGGAGAGCAACAACACCTTCATTATTACACCCAAACAAGGCTGGAGAAGCTGAAATTAACATCCACAACAGTCAAATGGATACGTGCTACATCTTAGGCAACACACTTAGGTTATAAAAGTCACAGAAAAAAAGTCACAGACCATTTACTATCCCTGTCTTGTACCACAGCCTGACCCTTAAACCTGCATCACCCACAAATTAAAAAGTTCCAGAAGGCAGTATGATTTGAACCATCATGTTACTTGAACTGGACATTGAATATCCCTGTCCTGGAACGCAGCATGAGCCCCAAACCTGCATGACCCCCACATTTAAAAAGTGCCGCAAAAAGGAGTCTTTCAACCACCATTTTAGTTGAACTGGACAGTGCTATACCTGTACTGGGCCACGCATTGAGCCCCAAACCTGCATGACCCCCACATTTAAAAAGTGCCGGAAAAACGGGAGACTTTCAACCACCATTTTAGTTTCATGGACACTTGATATAACTGTCATGTGACACAGCATGACCCCCAAACATGAATGACCCCAACAATTAAAAAGTGCCGGAAAAAGGAATCTTTAACCACCAATTTTAGTTTCACTGACATTGACTAGACCTGTCCTGGTCCACAGAGGAGCCACCAAACCTGAATGACCCCTCCACATTTAAAAAGTGCCGGAAAAAGGAGTTCTTGCAACCAACATTTTAGTTTCACTGGTCATTGTCTATACCTGTCAGGGGCCACAGCATGTGCCCCTCAAACCTGCATGACCCTCACATTTTAAAAAAGTGCCGGAAAAAAGGAGTCTTTCAACCACCATTTTAGTTGCACAGGACATCTGTCTATACCTGTCCTGGGCAACTGCATGGAGCCCCAATAACCTAGCATGACCCCACATTAAAAAGTGCCGGAAAAAGGAGTCTTTCAACCACCACTTTAGTTGAACTGGACATGTGACTATAACCTGTCATGGGCCAAGCATGACCCAGGGCCGGAGTTACAGTGGGTGCGGTGAAAGCCCAGGATGGCGTTACTTCATCTATTAACTGCAGGTTAAAATGCCCTGATGACGCAGCAACGAAAAAACTGTCGTGCTGAAGCGAGTGCGGATGCGGAAGTGTGAGAACTCCAGCTTCTCTGTACACAGTCATTACCTGGGTTAGCGCTTGCCCTCAGTTTGAGTCGGGGACCAATTGAGATTCACTTGGAAATAATGGTGGTTAACGCTCCTGTTACACCCAGGTGCCCTTTTTCTTGCATTCTTTTTCTCATTTATACTAAAGTGCTGGAGAAATGGTCTCTGTACTTTGTTCTCTGTCGTGCTAACATACTCCATGTCCTCGAATAACCTAAATTGGTAAAGTTTTCCTTTACCTCCCTGGTAAAAATTCAGAGGAATTTTTTTAACAGCTATTTTGTATACATGACAAGTTTTTTAGTACTTTAATTCTAGAAAACACATTTTTAAATAGGATGGTAGCCCACCATGTCTTTGATTCTCTTTTTGTCATTGTATTAAATGGGTTGTCTCAATACAGGGATTGATAGCTATGTAAGATCTTGCAAAAAACAAGGTCATTTTGCAATATGTGTCCATTAACAGTGTCCTACACTATCACTGTTTCTGACGCAAAATCACCTTGAGCCACTCTTGACATTTGTGAAGAACAAAAGTCTGTTTGAACAACTTTTTTTTGAATAGGTACTAGTAGTATAGATGCATGTCAAAGCAAAATGACCCCAAAAATTCAAAGACCATGGACCTTGAGCCACTTTGGTCAATTGTGAAGATACAAATGTCGGTTTGAAAAACAAACATTCTTTGAATAGGACCTGTAGTTAGAGCTGCATGGTCACAGCAAAATGCCCCAAGATCATATAGCATTGGGACTCTTGAGCCACTTTGGTCAATTGTGAAGAAAACAAAGTCTGTTAGAACAACATTTTTTTATAATGAGACCTGTAGTATTGCTGGCATTTCAAAGCAGTGAATGACCAAAATTATTATAAAAATGACCTTCTCAGCCTCTATTAAAATCGTTGAGGGAGAAATGCCACTTAGAGGCCACATTTCTGTTACAAAGGACTGATTATGCTGTTATCTCACAGCTACATGACCCCAAAAAAAAAAACACCTTATAAATATGACTTCTCAGCCACTATTTAAAAATTTGTGAGGAGAAATGCCACTTAGAAGCCACATTTCTGTTCAAAGGACCATAATTATAGCTGTATCTCACAGCACATGGACCCCAAAAAATATAAATAATGACTTCTCAAGCCACTATTAAAAAATTGTGAGGGAGAAATGCCACTTAGAAGTCTTTTTTGTTTCAAAGGACCCCATGAATTATTGCTGTAGCTCCCAGCAAAAACATGACCTCAAAACCATTGACAATGCGATAACTTCTTAGATAAAGTGAGTAAATGGAATACGGTGTTGGCATGAAAACTGTTGTCTTTTACAGTCTCCTCACAGCAAAACCAGCAAAAGAAATGTTGGAAAGAGAATAAAAAATTGCAGTAAGTAATCGTCATTTTAAAAAAAAGTTTTTATAGAGGACCATTTCTGTTTGAAAGGGAATGTGAAGTAGAATGGCAACTAATTCGGTGGACCATCGCATTGGGGCCACAACATCATCAGAGATTCCAGGATGATTCATCTTGATGAGTCAAACGATCTCCACAACTTATCCTTGGAAAGCAGGATGAGTTTGTCTCTGTAATGCTCCTCCAGCTGTGCTGAAGGTCGCTCAGATATGAAGTGGCTGGGCAGGACAAACTCCTCTATTGGCGTGGACGAGCCTGCTCGGGCCATTCGTCATTTTGGATACCCAGGAAGTCTATTGGGTCCGGAACACATGCATAAAACATCGTGTTGAGGCGCAAGATAGTCGTGCACCATGATTTCTTAAGCTGATCTCTGTGTGTTGGATGTGTGCCTGCATTGCATGCGTGGTGAGGTGGTAACAAAGATTGCAGAGGTCACCATTAGGCTTCTGCCTCCTTGCTGCTGCTGCAGCTACGCCTACTTGGCACTTTTACTGCGTCACGTCGTGATGTTGTTCCACCGTAAACTTTTGGGAACTTTGAAGCAGACGCAACAGATGTCTCCAGTTGATCAATCAGCAAGGTCTCCATTTCCCTGCATTTTACTCTCTATTTGGGTGGGTTGAGGGAAAGTGCTGATTTTTGTTTTGTACCGGGGATCCAGGAGGGTGGCCACCCAGTAACTGTTGTTCATTTTGATGGCCTTAATGCGAGGATCATGTTGGAGGAAAGGGAGCATCCAAGCACTATGTGAGAGATGGAGCCTTGATTTCCCAAGCCTCTGGGTCGAGGGGGCACTAGCAAACTGATCTTCCTCTTTCTTCCTCCTCCGCCTCAAATTCGCCGAAAACCTCTTTCCAAGGCAGGGACGTCGGTAACATCGGTGTCTAGGAATACCTCCTCCTCCTCCTCCTCCTCCCTGCCTCCGGCACAACTTCAACACAGCCCTGACTTGCCTGAGTTTATGCACCTGAGAGCTTATGCGCCACATTGCACTAGCTCTGGACCCCGAACCACAGCATAATGAAGAACGATTAAATTGTGAAACTGTCGGGCCTTGTGGATTTTACGAAGAGAAAGGCTCCGTGTCCGCATCTGTGTCGTTCCCCCTCCTCCGTCGCTGGCGGGACCTGTTGTTTCAGAGTGTCCAACGATCGTTCCAGAACTAAGATCACACACAATGCTCATGCTGACAAGGGCATTGTCCGCACTGACACATTTTGGTGGTTCTTCAAAACTGGCAAGGATGGTGCAGAGCTCTTTCACCTGCCTCCCCTCTCGGTGGTTCAACCCCCGAGGTCGTACCGCTGCTTGTCAGGCCAGTGTCACTTCGTACTGGTAATGGCATTGCGCTGCTGCCACAATCCTGGAGCATGTGGAGGGTGGAATTCCCGGTGTTGCCACGTCAACAATGAGACGGTTGAGGGGAGGCCGAGCTGACGCTGCAACGCAGCCAGGCGGGACGAAGCAGGGTGCGAACGGAGGAAGTGCGAACTCAGACCCTCGAGCCTTCTTTCAGCAGGCAGTCCAGTCCCAGGTAGTCTTTAGAATTCTGGCCGACAAGTTCCATGACATGTGCCAGGCAAGGGATAAGCTCAGCCCTACCGATCTTAAGGGCGGCCAGCAGATTTCGCCCGTTATCGCACACCACCTTGCCTGAAACAATGGTTCTTGTCACCCTGCCAGCGCTCGGTCTCGTTGCTTAGAATGTCCACAGCTCCTGACCTGGTGTGGATAGGTCTCCAAGGCAGATTAATTTCAACACGGCTGTGTCTCTGGGCACGTGATTGCCACAGAGGAATTGGGGGAAAGGCCCTGACCATCCCGGCGGTTTTTGAAGAGGAGTGCGCCGGCCTGAGAGCCACCGGTCACCCCAGAGACATCACCCAGCTCACCTGTGAGCTGTACAGAGATATAGCGCCTTGGCCGTGCTTACTAGTTAGGTGTCGTGTGGTGTGATGGACTTTTCCGGACACAGTGGCAGGACAAAGCGTTTGAAAATTGTAGTGACACGTGGTGGCCAGGGCAGGGGGGGCTTTTCGGGCAATGAAATGCCTGATCGGCATCTGTATTGGGGGCATGCGAGGGCCATGGACGTGGAGGACCCATCTGTGTCCACCAGAAGGAAAGACAACTTTCCAAGGCCAAAAAGCCTGGCAATGCCGACATTCAGCTTTTGCTTTGGGATGGTTTGGGTTAAAGTGTTTCTTATGCTACCAAAACCTGGAGACAGAAAAGGCTGGCTGCTAGGACTTGGCCGCTGTACGGCGTGCAGGTCGTCCAAAACTGGCGGGAAGGAGAAGGGGTAGGATGGGTCTCTGGTGGTGCCTGGTGATACTCGGCGGACGGTGGTGGCTGAAGCGGAGGCTTGATCCCACTGATCATGACTCTGAGTGACATGGGCAGCTGAGGAACGCTTGGTGGTGGCGAGGAGAGGAGGAGCGGAGACAGAGGGTGTGATAGTGGTTGAGGGCCCGGCGTCGGCTGGCCTTTTTAGGCCAAGTGTTTCCCTCCATTTCAACTATGCATTCGCTGCAATGTGACTCGACATGTTGGTGGTGGTTAACCACTTAAGGTTCTTGCCTATACTTATGCGGTTTACGGCAAGGCGGCATTTGACAATACGCTGGTGAATCAGAGGCTTGCTCAAAGAAGGCAGGCTTGGGGGGAGGGGAGGGGGGTTTCCCTGGACCTTTTGTGACGGTGATAAGCGAGGGCGGGGTTTGGCTGCACCGTTGGATGGGCGGAATCTATCAGCGGACTTCCTGCGACCGCCCTCTCCTTTTGTGGCGGGGGACCCGTATTGACACTACCCCATCGTCTTCTCCTCGTCACTGATGAAGCGCTCGCAAGCACATTCTGCGGAAAAGACAGGATGGTTCCGCAATGTCGTTTAATCATATCATCAACACAGGTGACCTTGGTCAGTCACTGACTTTCTGCATCCAGAAGATGTGGGCTACAAGCAAGGGGCACTGCAAGGCGTTGCCGAGCCCGCCTCTAGGGATTTTTGCCGTTTGTCGGTTCCTTCACCTCCTCTGATGGCTCAGTAAAATGGGCTGTCAGAGCAGACTAAATCTCCTCTTGATCTTTTAACATGCTTCTGACCCCAACCGAATTTTGTCATCAAAGAGGTCTTCAGACAACTGGATTATCCACAGGTGGTGGGTACACGAGTTGACATTTGGGCTTGCTTCATGTTGGACGGATGCTGATGACGCATTTTGTGGCCGTGACTGCAAGGACAAGGAGGGTAAGACTGCTAGATGCAGGTGGCATAAACCACTGAAGGGACAGATTAGCGAACGATGTTCGTTACTTAGATTCAGAGGGCCCTGGACCCCAGCGTTGACAAGCCTGACGGTCTGCAACGACCGATCCGCTGGCATGCGTGTTGTCGCAGCACTGGAAGGAGCACCTTCTCTCGTACCTCATACCTCCATGTGCTCCACCCCCACCCCCACCCCCTATTTGCTCGTTACCACCTGAATTTTGCTCCTGTTCAGAAATATAAAATTTTGAGAAGTAGGAAATCAGTTTTGGATAGTCTTCTTATTAAAAGCGGCAATTCACAGCTATTCTCAAATCCCTTAATCAAACAAAATTGCTGGATTCTAATTTAACTGCAAGGTGTCTATCATAAATCTGGACTGGGCAAAAGTCCAAAAAAACACGTATCGGGTATGTTTTGGTATAATAAACGGTTTTTTTTGCACATTTCCTTCACTGTGGTGGAATATAGAATTGCTGTTTTAAGATTTAGTAGATGCTGGCGTCAATGAAACAGTGCTAGGTGCGCAAAAGTCAAAAAACACGTAATGTTATGTTTTGATTAATGAAACGGTATTTTTTGAACCTTCAATTCACCTGTGGTGAAATATAGAAGTTGCTGTTTTAAAGATTTACTTAGATGCTGCGTCAATGAACAGTGATGGGTGCGAATAGTCAAAAAACCACGTAACTGTTATGTTTTAGATATAATAAACGGTATTTTTGCACCTTTCCATTCACCTGTGGTGATTATAGAATTGCTGTTTTAAAGATTTACGTAGATTGCTGCGTCAATGACTGTGCTGGTGCGCAAAATCAAAAAAACATGTAAACTGTGATGTTTTCTACGATACACGTATATTTTTGGCAACAAACAACCTGTGCTGAGCTACAAGATTGCTGGGTTTTTTGTAATTTAAGTGCAAGGTGGATATATCAACAGTAACACGGTGTAAATGGTAAAGTGAACACCTATCTGGAAATGTTTACTGATAATAAAGTGGAGTTTTGCAGCCTAACAAGAGACTGCAGTTACTAGAAATGATGTTTATCCCAATATCACAGTGCAGGCTGGCCAATATCAAGGAAATATGTAAAGCAAACGTAATAATAAAGATATTCCACTTACCCAATGTCTACATAATCTTGGTGAACTTTATCAGTGTTCTTTATAGTAGAGCTTGTCTGTGTTCGCCCCGGGGCCCCCCCGCTCCCCGCCGTGAATTTACAGCGGTAGATGTGCTTTAAAAATTCTTAGCTAACTACATATAAAATGTTTCAAATCTCTAATCTAACTAAATTGGAAGGATCACAGCTAATAGTAGAGGTTTCTCTGTGCAGATAAAGTCTAATTATCGCTGAGCTGTTTGGCCCACGGCCAGAACGCAGGTCCTATCCATATGAGACGCTGAGAGGTCACGGAGGCTGAAACCAGGGAAGCTGTTCTAATGTAAACGAGGTCATGTGATTTGTTCAGCCAATCGGCAACATATTCATCCCAGTCATGACGTCGCACACACATCTCACCTTGATCTTATTCTGTAATCTGATTTGCTGGCGCCAAAATTACGGAAAGCGCCGAAAAAGTGCGCGATCTGAATAGTTGATGCACAGATTTTAACCTTAATTTATCGCTTGATCTGGAAATTTCGATCACCATAAAAACCTTGCCGATTTCAACTTTGTCGATAAAAATCGCTCAACACTACTGAAGACAGAATTGTGCCACAAATGTTCCCTGCCTGCTTTGGTCAAACTGTGTTTAATTAAGAAAGAAGGGCACAGCCTTGTTTATAAAGGGTAAAAATGCATGATACGCATGCACGGACGGTTTCATAATTAATTCCACCATATCCAAAACATATCATATTCTGAGGTTGACAGTAGTATATACCTGAGGTAATTTAAAATTAGCTTTGCTGTATGTTTTTAATACACTATACGTAATAGTATATAAAACTGGGATCACATAGTGACACTTATTTTTGGGCTTTTTTTTTTGGCCCATATAGTGAGGAGTTACCTAATGTTAACTGGTGCTTTGCAATATGAATTTACATTTTGAAAGGTATACTGAAAAGTCACATATTGGTTGAACTTATAATTTTATGATATAATGAAATACATAAAATATTTTAATGTGTAATAAATCCTGCCCCAAATCATATAAACTTATATGTTGATCAGTGAGTGAAAAATGTATGGACAAATTCTCCATTTCTGGCTACACGAAGAGAGAATTACAAGGTCCTTCCTCAGTACTAAAAAAAAACCTCAGGGCCCTCTGTGTAAGATTCATTAACAGGCACCTATGTCCACATTTACGGGACATTTAATATTTCACTACACTATATAGAATGTACTTTGGTTGTGGGAATTCTTGCTTCCAGGTCTGGTTTCTTTTGACAAAAACAAACTCTTTCACCATTTTCTAGCTTCCATCCCCAAATCATTGCTGCTCTTATAGCCTTTTTTTTTTTTAACAATTTAATTATATGAGTTGAACAGAAGAACTTGCCAGATTAGTAGGTTAGTATTAGAGTCAGATAGGTTGCACACTTGGTTAGCTTCTAACACTCCCTAAGTAAAATCTTTCAATAGTTACTTATTCACTTTATATTTTGCTTCCTTTCCCATTTTTCTTTAGTTCTCTTCCAGTCTGTGTATTTGTGTTTAACTTTCCTTAAATTACTGCAGCGTTCTTTTACAAGTTTTGGTTTATCTTATATAATACGTACTTTGCTTAGCCATCTAGAGTTGTCTTTGGACTTTTGACATTTACTTACTGTTGGTAAAGAAATCAGCCAACTTGCACAATTGATCATCCTTTTGTGCAATTTTCAGATACCTGAAGGTACCTCAATCATCTTTACAAACAATTATACACAAGTACAAACAAGATGGGAATGTCCAGCCATCACACCGCTCAGGAAGGAGGCGGGTTCTGTGACTCAGAGATGAATGTGCTTTGGTCCGACATGTGCATATCAACCCAAGAACAAAAGCAAAAAGACCTTGTGAAGATGCTGGCGGAGGCTGGTAAGATTGTGTCATTATCCACAGTGAAACGAGTAATGTATCAACATTGGCTGAAAGGCAACTCTGCCAGGAAGAAGCCATTACTTCAAACTATATAAAAGCCAGATTAATGTTTGCAAATGCACACAGGAACAAAGAACTACATTTTTGCAGACATGTCCTGTGGTCTGACTAAACTAAAATTGAACTGTTTGGCCATAATGACCATTTTTACATTTGGAGGAAAAAGGGAGAAGCATGGAAGCCTAAGAACACCATACCAACTGTGATACAGAGGGGTGGCAGCATCATATTGTGGGGTTGTTTTGCTGCAGGAGGGACTGGTGCACTTCACAAAATAAATGAGGAAAGAAGATTATGTGGCAATACTGAAGCAAGATCTCAAGACATGAGCCAGGAAGTTAAAGGTTGGAAGGAAATGAGTCTTTCAAATGGACAATAACCGGAAGCATACTGCCAAACTGGTTACAAAGTGACTGAAGGATAACCAAGTCAATGTTTTGGAGTGGCCATCACAAAGCCCTGATCTAAAACCTATTGAAAATTTATGGGCAAAGCTGAAAAGGCAGGTGTGAGCAAGGCCATATACAAACATGCCTCAGTTACACCTTTTGCCACATTTCAGGCTTCAAACATAAAGATATAACATTTTAATTTTTTGCAATGAAGCAACCAGTGGGACACAATTGTGAAGTGAAACGAAATGTATTGGATATTTTAAACTTTTGTAAAAAATAAAAAACTGAAAAGTGGGGCGTGCAAAATTATTCAGCCCCCTTAAGTTAATACTTTGTAGCGCCACCTTTTGCTGTGATTACAGCTGCAAGTCGCTTGGGGTATGTCTCTATCAGTTTTTGCACATCGAGAGACTGAAATTCTTGCCCTTTCTTCCTTGGAAAACAGCTGGAGCTCAGTGAGGTTGGAGGGAGAGCGTTTGTGAAAAGCAGTTATTCGCTGTGTACACAGATTCTCGATTGGATTCAGGTCTGGACTGTGACTTGGCCTTCTCTATTACCAACTGGGGATACAGTTTATTTGTGAACATTCCATTGTTTAGATTTTGCTTTATGGTTGTCTTATTGGGAAGTAAAATCTCCGTCCTAGTCTCAGGTACTTTGATGACTATCCAAACAGGTTTTCTTCCAGGAGGGTCACTGTAATTGGTCACTCCATCCATCCTCCCAGCAATTTTAACCATATTCCTTGCCCCTGCTGAAGAAAAGCAGGCCCAAGCCATTGATGCTGTTCACACCTGTTTGACAGTGGGGGTGGTGTGTTCAGGGGGCGGATGAGCGTGTGTTGCTTTTTCGCATACATTATCTGTCACGGCGCTTACGGGGTCCGGCCGCGGGTTCCGCGGCTGCCACGCAGACGTCTGTCCTGTCTGCCTCTGGGCAAGGAAACACCGTTGCTCCTTCCAGTCCCAGCTACAGTCTCCGGCTCTGTCAGCGCCAGTGCGCGTTGCTCGTTGCTTTAACACGACGCACACTCCTCGCGAGCGCAGACGGACTGGACTGGATTTAAAGGGCCAGCGCGCCGTTAATTGGTTATTGACGCGCTGGCCCTATATATAAGGTATACGCCCCAGCACTCTCTGCCAGTTTGTGGGTGTGTTTTTCCGTGAGTTTAGAGAGTGCTTTGGAGACGTATTGATTACACGTGTTTAAAGTCGTTTTGTTCGTTTCCTGGACCTTGCTGTTTGCCGCCCCTGCATGACCGTTTGCCTGTCTGTGACAACGAACCTCTGCCGCCTGCCACGACCTTTGCCCGGTACCCCGACATAAGTCCTTGGATATCGGACTCTGTACCCACGCTGTACCCCTGGGCCGCAATCGCAAGCCGTCACGTCAGGTGTAGTAACGACTGGTAGCCTCACGCCGCAGCAAGTCAACTCCCCGCTTTGCGGCGGGCTCTGGTGAAAAAACGGGGGGCTACTTGGACTCGTTCCCTGGCGTGGCTTAGCTATTCATCGCTTTTGGTTGGTCCAGCGGAATCCACCAAACCACGTTACAGTACAAACTGGAATTGGATTCCGCCATGTACCCTTGCCAGTTCTCCGGGACGTCTCGACGGCTGTTGCCTGCAGTGCCAGTGTTATTGACAGATCGCAGCCATGATGCAGAAACATCGCTGCACCGTTCTTCGCCGCATGCGGCGGCCGCCGCCTCGCCTGCACCAGTTGGGCACCTGTTCCAGACCTTCTCTGAAAACTTCCGCTTCTGTCATCGCTTTGATGGAGATCCCAGGAAAACTGGCGTTGGCTTAATCAGTCAATACTCCATCCACTGGAGATTCTGGGGCTCCTCATTTTCCCCACCGATTCGAGCTAAAGTTGGCCTTTGTTATTAGACTCTTGTACGGTGGAAGCCTTGGCCTTGGCCACTCCCATTATGGACTGAAGGAGATTCCGCAGACGGCGAATCTACATGCCATTTATCCAGGGGTTCCGCAAAGTTCTTCGAGGAACCTGGCCGCTGCTCATCTGCGGCGGCGCTTTGCTCCGGCTCTGGCAGGCGCGACTCCACAGTGGGTCACTACTTCCGTGTTTTTTTAACTGTTCCGCACCCTTGTCCTCTGAATTGAAGTGGATTAATGAGGGCTCTGGTGGCAACCTTCTGGCAAGGGTCTCTCGGCGCCATACTATGGCATTGAGCTCGATGGTCGGGATCTGCCGTCCTCTCTGGTTGAATGATTCAGTTGGCCTCCCGGGAATATAGACATTCGCTTTGCGGGAGAAGGCAACAAGAGCGCCGTCTTCAACGGGTGAGGTTGCCGTCCTCGCCCGCTACACGTTTGGCTCCCGTCTTTCAATATTCTCCACTACTGCCAAAGGTTCCGGAGGATGAAGCCGTACTGCATCGAGAAGAGCCCACTTGTCACCAGGAAGAATTACTCGCAGCGTCGCCTGAGGCAGTTTTGCTTCTTACTGTGGCGGGATCTGGACACTTTCATTGGGGAACCTGTCCGGTGCGTCCGGGAAACTTGCGCACTCTAGGGTTCGCAGGAGAGGCGTTCCTCTAGGGCGTCTGTGCAGCATCTCTCCGTCCCATGGACCAATTCCCGTACTCTGTGGAGTTTCACGGGAAAGCACCTTCCACGCCACCGCTACTTCCTCTGATTCGGGATCCGATGGAACTTTGTCTGCCAGGATCTGGTCTCCAAGTTTCTCTCCCGGTGACCCTTTGCAGAAAACCATGTACGTCTCCTCTGTTAGTGGGAATGCCTTAAGGAGATATTCGGTTTCTGCACGGCGCCCCTCTCTTTACAGTATAGCGCTCTACACAAAGAAATACTATGAGCTGTGTCCTGCCTCGCTTCTCTTCCGAGAATTCTCGTGGGCCTTCTCCATGGGCTGCAAGAGCTTGCTCGACCTTGGACTGGAACACGGTCAGGTGAAATCTATCCAGTTGGGCCCTGCGTGCACTCGTGATGCCTTCACGGTTCTCTGTACTGCCATTCGGCCTGCTGCAGGTAAAGTCTTCTAAACCTCTGTCGCGGTCTGACCCACTTCCGTACCAAGACATTTGCCGATGTGTTTTCTGAAAAGACAGGCCAAAAAACGCTGCAGCCGCACCGGGCCTTTTGACGTTTGTCATATGACCTGCAAACTCCGGTGGTAGCTTACTCTACCAGACCGGCAGGTCTATCCTCTTTCCGTCCGGAGACTATAGCTATGACCGAAGTATATGTCTGGAGGAAACCTCCGTAAGGGCTGTCATACGCATGTCTTCTTCACTGTTGGGGTGTTGGTTCTTTTTCGTCGAAAAGAAGCGAGGGGACTCTACTACCCTGTATAGTTTATCTGGGGGACCTTTAACCGAACCATTACTTTACAAATCGATACCCTGCTCTGATCTCTGATTTTTTCCAAGTTGGACATACGGGGAGGCGTACAACCTAATACGTATCCTTAAGGCGACTGAGTGGAAAACTGCTTTTTCATCCACCAGAGATGGGCATTTTGAATACTTGATCATGCCCTTTGGCCCTTTGCAAGCCCAGCAGTTTTCAATCATTTTGTAAACGCGAGATCTTCGCGATCCTCCCTTTCATGTTTGTGTCATTGTTTATTGAATGACATCCTGATCTCTCTCTGCGGTATCTCAAGACTCATCGCCACACGTCCGCCTACGGTGCCTCAAACGTCTCCGAGAACATCAAGTTGTATGGCCAAACTGGGGGAAGAAAAATGTGCTGTTCGAACGCACTCGTTGCCCTTTGTGGGTGTTAATAGTCAAGGAATATCAGGGTCTCAGATGGATCCTCTAGAGCAGTCTGCCAGTTTTACAAGTGCGCTCGACCTGTGGAGCCATCGGACTATTCCAACGATTTCTGGGCTTTGCAAATTACTACTGGCAATTATTCCGCATAATTCTCATGCTCGTGGACCCGCTAGTGGCACCTGAACGACAAGAAAATGACCTCCAAATCCTGGCCTGCCAGAAGCTCAAGGAAAAGCTTTGTGCACCGCTCAAATCGGCATTCGGCCTTACAGCTCCTGTCCAGTTACTCGCCCGGACCCGCCAGTGTGTCCGTTTCGTACACTTGAAAGTAGACAGGCCTCCTCAGTGGGTGTTGGAGCCGCGTCTCTTACAGAAGTCATACCTCTGGAAAGAACTGAGCACCTGTTAGTTTTATCTCTAAGGGACTTCACTCCAGCTGAGCGATAACTACCTACGCATTGGAGACAGTGAATGTACTCGCCATATAAGTTCGCCTAGAAGAATGGCATCGGGCACTTCGTGGAGGGAGGATCGCCATCCATTAGAAATCTTCACGGATCATAAAAATCTCCATTTATCTCAAGTCCGCGCAGCGACCTCAAATCCTTGTCAAGCAAGGTGGTCCCTCACTTCTTCCAGCTCGTCTTTTAAGTTTTTCATCGCACGTTCGGCCACGCTGAGATGTGCGTCAGGCGCTGGATGGCCAATTTCTAGATACTCGGACACTGTGGGCTCAGAACCAACAATTTGCACAACAAATTCCTCCAGAACGTCTATCTCATGGTGGCCCCCGTGGGTCTTAAACATACTACTCCGGGGAAGAACTTTCGCCCTGGCTCTTGCGGCCCAGAATCCTGAGGTGGGAGGACGATTCTTCCCTGTACTGACTGGGCATCCAGGATGTCCTTAAGTCTCTTCAGCTGTTTCCACCAATATTAATGGTGGCCACCCTTGCTCAAGATGTCAGGGACTTTGTGCTGGCTGCTCCTCCTGTGCACGAAATAAGGTTTCTCGCCTCAAACCCGCGGGCCTCCTGCATTGCCTCTCCCTGCTGTGCCGAAAACAAACCTGGACCCTGTCGCCATGGACTTTGTCACAGATCTCCGCACCTCATCTGGAAACACGGTCAATTGGTGACGTGACGATCGTTTTTTCAAATGGCTCACTTTATCCCAACTGACCTGGGTTCCCCTCTGCCCCAGCTGGCCCAACATTTTTTTCCATCATGTTTTCCGTCTTCGCACGGTCTCCGATTGAATATTGTCTCTAAAAGGGGAGTCCATTTATCGCCATATTTTTGCGGGCTTTGTGCTGTTTCAGTTTGCAGATTCAGCTGGATTTGTTCCATCTTGCATAACCACACTCTGACTAACCGGGAGGTTAGAGAGGGTTAACTAGGTGTTGGGCAACTACTTGCGGCATTTGTGATCTGACTCGTCAGGATAAACATGGTCCGATCTTCATCCCTAGCCGAAGGTTATTCTGTATATAACTCTTTAGATTCGGGTAATCCGCTGGCGGCCTATCAATTTTTTGTTGTCTTTGGGTTCACACTTCTCCGCCCCCCAACCTCTCCTCTAGCTTACCTCGTGCTCTTGTCCTTGCCGTGGATGCCCAAGTATCCGGACATCAAGTCTCTCTGGCGGCTCACACGGACAGGGCCTGATTACGAGCTTCTGGCCCGCACCATGCTGTCTCAGGTGACAGGTACCGTAGGCCCCCGCCCCTCATTTGAGCAAGGCGACAGGGTTTGGTTATCCGAGAAGTACATCCGCTTTATGGTACCCCAGTTATTAGTTTGGTGCCTCCACAAATACTTGGGCCCGTTTTGCGTCTGAAACCCATTCTCCTATAAGCTCCGCTTCCCCAATCTAGTATCCCGATAGACGCGTTTAACGTGTCCCTCCTCAAGCCTGGTGGTGTTGAACCGCTTCTCCCATAAGATCTGTTCGCCTTATCCCTGTTGTAAATACTGATAACATCTTTGAGGTCCAGGACGGTGATGGCGGATGGAAGGCGGGTGATGGGGAAGCGGGTTCTTCCATGATTGATGGAAGATCTGAAGGCCTTCGGTCTGGAGGAGCGTTTCATGGGAATCTGAGGCCAACTGTCCCCTGATCTCCTCTCTAAATTCCAAAGGAAGAGGGGGAGGGCTAAGAGGGGGGGCACTCTCACGGTGCTTAGGAGCCGCGGGCTAGCGCGGCTGGTCCCCCTGCGCTTCTTAAGGGGTCCGGCGCGGGCGGGTTTGCCAGCGGCTGCACCCGCAGCGTTGTCCTTTTCTGGCCTTGGGCAGGAAAACCCGTAGCTCACCAGTCTCACGCTCATGTCTCTGGCTCTGACAGCGGCCGTTGAGCGTGTGCTCCGTTTGTTAAGGGCAATCTCCTCGCGAAGGGGTCTGGACTGGATTTAAAGGGCCAGCCACGCCGTTATTTGGTTATTTGACGGCCGCTGCCTATATAAGGTATACGCCCAGCTCACTCTCTGCCAGTTTGTTGGTGTGTTTTTCCCGTGAGTTAGAGAGTGT
This sequence comes from Phyllomedusa bahiana, assembly GCA_025379985.1. Taxonomy (NCBI): domain Eukaryota; kingdom Metazoa; phylum Chordata; class Amphibia; order Anura; family Hylidae; genus Phyllomedusa; species Phyllomedusa bahiana. The sequence continues at coordinate 24,874 of JAODAL010032665.1, read as the reverse complement.
TTGGGTCCGTATTGATTACCCGATTCTGTACCAGTCCGTTACGCTTCTGTTCCTTGTACCTTGCCGGTTGCCGCTGCCTGACCGTTTGCCTGTCTCTGACCACGGTAATAACCTCTGCCGCCTGCCACGACCTTACTGCCTGTCCCTGACTACGTCTCTGGTTCTCGACTCTGTACCACGCTGTACCCCGGCCGCCATCGCAAAGCCAAGTCACATCAGAGGTAACGGACCTGGTAGCCTCACGCCGCAAGCTCCAAGTCCATCCCGACTTTGCGAGCGAGGCTCTGGTGATAAACGGGGGGCTACTTGGACTCCATTCCCTGGCGGGCTTAGCTATCATACGCTTGCAGTTGGTCCCAGACGGTATTCCAACCAACCCGTTACAATATCGTTTTGCATTGTGGCAAAATAAGTTGGATTTTGGTTTCTCTGAGCCAGAGCACCTTCTTCCACATGTTTGGGGTTCCCATGTGGCTTGTGGCAACTTTTAAACGAGGAGTTTTTATGGATATCTGAGAAATGGCTTTCATCTTTGCCGACTTCTACCATAAAAGCAGATTTGGTGCATTTGTAGCAATCTGGTTGTTCTGTCATATGGACTGTCTCTCCAACCTCAGCGGTTAGATTATGCAGTTCATCCAGAGTGATCAGGGTACTTGGTTGCATTCTGACAAGTCTTATCCTGTTGGAGATGAAAGTTTAGAGGGTCGGCCGGGTCTTGGTAGATTTCCAGTGGTCTGATACTCCTTCCATTTCAATATGATCGCTTGCACAGTGCTCTTTGGGATGTTTAAAGTTTGGGAAATCTTAATGTTCGGGAAACCTCCCTGGAGTGCTATGTAGTATCAAATGTTCAGTGCTCAGCAACATGGCCAAGGTAAGTAAGGCTGAAACCCAATCATCACTGACCAAGACAAATCAGTTGAAATGTGAAGACTGGGCCAAGAAATATCTAAATACAGAATTTTGTTTTATAGGTTTTATGGACTGATGAGATGAGAGTGACTTTTTATGGACCAGATGGATGTTCCTGTGGCTGAGTCAGTAATGGACCCAGACCTTCACTTCAACTCAGACACTAGAAAGAAGCAGGTGAAGTACAGTTAAGGGCTTATAGTAATAAATATGAGCTAGTTGGACCTTTTCAGGGTGAAGATGGACTCAAAATCAACTCCCAAACCTGCTGCTAGTTTTTAGAAGACACTTTCTTCAAGCAGTGTGTAATGACTGTGCCTCTGCCCATGGACTGCAGTAGAGACTGTGCTTTTGGCCATGATTCGGTGCCGAAATGTGTGTTTCCTGGTGCTAGTCTGAACACTGTCTTAGTCCTGTGCCTAACAGTCCTTAGTCCTGTGATTAACAGGTTCTTCACCACACTCGTCTGTTACTTCTGCAAGCCCTAGTGCTGGGCTGCAGATTGTTTTGTTGAGTGATGATTAACATTTGCCTTCACCACACATTGTTTGTCCCTGCCAGCCTGATTTCTGTGTGATTTGGATGTCAGAAGGGCATACATGCCAACTCTCCCGTTTTTGGAGGGGGGGTCCCGCTAATGGGGGTCCCCCCCCCCCCCCACTCCGGCCGAGTTGGCGAACCAGCCGCCGCCCACAGGCAGCGGGGGTTATTTAACTGACCGCGGCGACAGAGTAGCGCTAGTGCGCTACTCTGTTGCCGCCGGGCCGCTCCTACAGGCGGGTGAAGTGGCCGCAGAGGTTGCTCACCCGCCCGGCGAGTTTCACTGACTTGTGCGGCCGCAGCCGCACAGTCAGTCAGCTGTGCAGGGAGAAGGCAGGAGGGATTGCTCCCTCCTCCCTTCTCCCCCTGTATGTACAGCGCCGGTGTGCTCTGTACATACAGGTCAGCGTCGCAGGGGGAGCGACGCGCGGCTGTACTCACTCCTCCTGTGACGCTGAGGAGATCGTCAGGAGCTGGCCGTGCTGCAGGAGCTTGGTGAGGTGAGTGGCTTTTATTATTTTATTTTTATTAGCTTTAGGGGGGCAACTACCTGGCTACATTGGGGGGGGGGTCTACCTGGCTACAATAGGGGGGGGTACTACCTGGCAACAAAGGGGGAACTACCTGGCAACAAAGGGGGCACTACCTGGCAAACAATGGGGGCACTACATGGCAAAAAAGGGGGCCCTACCTGGCAAACGAGGGGGCACTACCTGGCAAACACTGGGGGCATCTACCTGTCAACAGAGGGGGCACTACCTGGCTAACAATGGGGGCACTACCTGGCAAACAATGGGGGCACTACCTGGCAACAGAGGGGGCACTACCTGGCAAACAATGGGGGCATCTACCTGTCAACAGAGGGGGCACTACCTGGCAAACAATGGGGGCATCTACCTGGCAAACAATGGGGGCACTACCTGGCAACAGAGGGGGCACTACATAGCAAACAATGGGGGCATCTACCTGTCAACAGAGGGGGCACTACCTGGCAAACAATGGGGGCACTACCTGGCAACAGAGGGGGCACTACCTGGCAACAGAGGGGGCACTACCTGGCAAACAATGGGGGCATCTACCTGGCAACAGAGGTGGCACTACCTGGCTAACAATGGGGCACTACCTGGCTAACAATGGGGGCACTACCTGACAACAGAGGGGGCACTACCTGGCAAACAGAGGGGGCACTACCCGGCAACAATGGGGGTATTACCTGGCAACAGAGGGGGCATCTACCTGGAAAACAAAGGGGGCACTACTGGCAACCAATGGGGTCATCTACCTGGCAACAGAGGGGCATCTACTGGCTAACAATGGGGGCATCTACCTGGCTAACAATGGGGGCACTACCTGGCTACAAGGGGGCAATACCTGGCTAACAATGGGGGCATCTACCTGGCAACAGAGGGGGCACTACATGGCAAACAATGGGGGCATCTACCTGTCAACAGAGGGGGCACTACCTGGCAAACAATGGGGGCACTACCTGACAACAGAGGGGGCACTACCTGGCAACAGAGGGGGCACTACCTTGCAAACAATGGGGGCATCTACCTGGCAACAGAGGTGGCACTACCTGGCTAACAATGGGGCACTACCTGGCTAACAATGGGGGCACTACCTGACAACAGAGGGGGCACTACCTGGCAACAGAGGGGGCACTACCTGGCTAACAATGGGGGTATCTACCTGGCAACAGAGGGGGCATCTACCTGGCAACAGAGGGGGCACTACCTGGCATCAGAGGGGGGCACTACCTGGCAAACAATGGGGGCATCTACCTGGCAACAGAGGGGGCATCTACCTGGCTAACAAGGGGGGCACTACCTGGCTAACAATGGGGGCACTACCTGGCTAACAAAGGGGGCAATACCTGGCTAACAATGGGGGCATCTACATGGAAACAGAGGGGGCACAACCTGTGCTAACATGGGGGCACTACCTGGCTAACAATGGGGGCAACTACCTGGCAACTACCTGGGGAACTACCTGGAAAGTGGGCGCAGAGTGCTCACCCCGGCGAGTTCACTGACTGGGCGCAGCGCAAGTCGTCAGCTGTGCAGGGAAAGCATGGAGGGGATTGCTCCATCTCCCTTCTCCCCTGTATGTACAGCGCGTGTGCTGGCTCTTACAATGGTCAGCGTCGCATGGGGAGCGACGGCGCGGCTGTATCACTCTCCTGTGACGCTGAGGAGATCGTCAGAGCTGGCCGCGCGCAGGAGCTTGGTGAATGGGGTGGCTTTTATTTATTGTATTAGCTTTAGGGGGGCAACTACCTGGCTACAATGGGGGGGGGGTCTACCTGGCTACAATAGGGGGGGTCTACCTGGCAACAAAGGGGGCACTACCTGGCAACAAAGGGGGCACAACTGGCAAACAATGGGGGCACTACCTGGCAAACAATGGGGGCACTACCTGGCAACCGAGGGGGCACTACCTGGCAAACTATGGGGGCATCTACCTGTCAACAGAGTGGGCACTACCTGGCTAACATGGGGGCACTACCTGGCAAACAATGGGGGCACTACCTGGCAAAGAGGGGGCACTACCTGGCAAACAAATGGGGGCACTACCTGGCAACAGAGGGGGGCACTACCTGGCTAACAAGGGGGCATCTACCTGGCAAACAATGGGGGGCACTACCTGGCAACAGAGGGGGCACTACCTGGCAAAAACTGGGGGCATCTACTGTCAACAAGGGGGCACTACTGGCAAACAATGGGGCACTACCTGGCAACAGAGGGGGCACTACCTGGCATAAGAGGGGGCACTACCTGGCAAACAATGGGGGATTACCTGGCAACAGGAGGTGGCACTACCTGGCTAACAATGGGGCAACTACCTGGCAACAATGAGGGCATACCTGACAACAGAGGGGACTTACCATGCAACAGAGGGGCACTACCTGGCTAACAATGGGGGTATCTACCTGGCAACTGGAGGGGCATTACTCCCTGGCTACAGGTGGGCACTACCTGGCAATCAATGGGTCATTTCCTGCAACAGCTAGGGGTCATCTACTTGGTAACAATGGGGGCAACTACCTGGGCTATCAATGGGGGCATACCTGGCTAAAATGAGGGGGCATACCTGGCTACAATGGGTGCATCTATCCTGGCAACATTGGGGGCACACATGGCAAACAATGGGGGCTCTAAAACCCGTCAACAGAGGGGGCACTCCTGGCAAACAAAGGGGCATACCTGGCAACCCGAGGGGGCACTACCTGGCAACGAAGGGGGCAATACTGGCAAAAATGGGCACTCTACCTGCAACAGAGTGGCACTAATGGGGAAAAGGGGCATACCTGGCTAAAAATGGGGGGCAAAAAACCCGACAACAAGGGGGGGATACCCGGCAACGAGGGGGGACACCTGGCTAAAAATGGGGTATCTACCCCGGGGAACAGAGGGGGCATCTACCCGGCAAAGGGGGCATACCTGGCATCAGGGGGGCATACCCGGGAAAAACAAAGGGGGCATCTCTCAACAGAGGGGCATCCCCTGGCTAACAATGGGGGGGCCCACCTGGCTAACAATGGGGGCATACCCGGTAACAAAGGGGGCTACCTGGCTAACAAGGGGGCACCCTCAACAGAGGGGGCATAAACCGGCTAAAAATGGGGGGATACTGGCTAACAATGGGGGCAACTACCTGGCAACAACGGGGGGGCCCCCTGGGTAACAAAGGGGGCATACCCGGCTAACAAGGGGGGATCTACCCGGCTAACAAAGGGGGGGATCACCTGGGTATCAAAGGGGGGGGCATCTACCTGGTACAGAGGGGGGCATTACTTTGGTACAAGGGGGATTACTTGGTACAAGGGGGGCATCAAAATGCCTGTAAGGGGGACTACCCCGGGTTATGGGGGCTACTACCTGGCTATAGGGGATCTACCCGGCTTTTTTTCCAAAGCCCCTTAGCATTAGGTGGAGGGGGGGGGCTTTTTGAAGGGGCGGACACTTTTAAAAGTTGGCAACATGCAAAAGGGTAGTCCCTTCCGCCCCGGGGCCAGGACTTTGCTCCCCCCGACCACTTTGCTTTTTGTTTGAAAATGGATTTTTTATCCCTGTGTTGCCCGGTTTTTTTGATCTCTTGGCCTGTCCTTTTGACCTCCCTTTTTGCATATCGTCTTGGTACTGTTTTGCTGTCTCCAGTTTGACCTACATTTTGCCTGACCACTCTTTATTGTGTTTGTCTGTCTTGTCTCTTTTGTGTGGCCCCGTACAGGAAGGGGGAACATCATCCAGTTGTCGCCGACCGCTGGGCGGTAGTAAGGGTAAAAACTTTTTGGGGGGGAAAACAAGCTAGGGCTCACTGTCTGTCTTTTCCTGTCACCCTATTTTGGTTCTGGGGTTCTTCACACAGTGGTACTGGAAAAGGTCTGCGTCTTTGAAGAAATCCATGATCTTTATGCAGGACAATGCTCCATCGCATGCATTGAAGTATTCCACTACCTGGCTAGCCAGTGAAGGCCTTAACAATAAGAGAATAATGACATGAACCAATTCTTCACCTGACCTATACCCCATTAAGAACTTGTGGGCCCTACTTAAATGGGAGATTTACAGTAAAGGAAAACAGAACACCTCTAAGAAACAATGTCTGGGAGGCTGTGGTTGCTGCTGCACAAAAAACAGATTAAGAAACTAACAGTCTCTCTGGATGGAAGGTTTAAAATTATGACTGTCACTGATGTTTTTTTGAAAATGTCAGAAATGTTTATATGGATATTTTGAGTTGTTTACTTATTATTTACGCTTTAAGGGTATATTTGCTTATATTTGCGCATAATTGCGCACGTATTTCGCCGCGTATTGCACTTAATATGTAGTGAAATGCGCGCCACAATTACGGTAATTCAAAGCTCTCTATGAGAGCTATGGATTACACGTCGTCTCCCCGCACGTACAATACGAACGTACGCGCAGGGGGAGTATTGACATGTCAATTGTTAGCAGCGAATACACGCCACTGACAATGAAGTCTATGGGGCCGGCACCCGGCCAGCCCCTCCGTGCTTTGGAATTACACGCTGAGCAGCGCATAGTTCCAAAACACCCGGCGTATTTCGGCATGTACTATACGCGCCGCAATAAGCCATGTGATGATAGCCTTACAGATAAAAATAAACAAATGTGATGCGTAGGTTTTTCATTTAGTTGCATAATAATTCTGCACATTAATAGTTGCCCAATAAAAATGCACAAATAAATATTCTCCTAAAACAGAACTTCACTTTTACTTTCTTAAATAGTCAAGCTTGAAGTTAATTAACATTTTGAATTGATCAACAAGATTAAAATAAATCCTCAAAAATTCTATGTGCCTAGTAATTGTGCACACAGTGTATGTTCACTCTGGTCATGAGTCTGAGCTTAAAGGGGCTGTCTCACTACATTGATTCATCTTACTTCAGTCCTATTTTCTTGGTTTCACTTTGAATTCAGGGGTGTGTTTACTGGCTTCCACTAGGCTGCAGTAGAAGCCAGGTCTGTAGCTATAGCAACCAGTGCTGGCAGCCTATCAGGATAGATCAAACAGGTCTGTAGCTATAGCGACCTAAGGAGCTGATGCAGCTCATAAAAGAGTGGATATCTTGGATTAGGTAGGACACTGTTAATGGACATATATTGCAAAGTGACTTGTTTTTGCAAGATCTTTAATATAAAAAACAATCCTAATAGTGAGACAACCCCTTTAATGAGCTGAGCTATAGTTGTTGGTTAATGATTAAAGATGAGCCTCTAATCCCAGACTTAAAATACTAAAATGCTTACATTTCTGACATGTAAGGGTCCGTCCACACGGCATATACAAAATACCGATAGGATACTGTTTTAGAATCCGACCGGTATTTTGTCGTCTTTTGGATGGTTTTGGGGAACGGTTCTGTCCGCGGTTTGCAGATTCGCCCGTCCTCTATAACCATTGAATTGCACATTTTGTGCCCAAAAACCGGACGGAAGATTGTGCATGTTCAAAGTTTTTCGGAATGCCGTTAACTGAAAATTCGTTCAGTGTAGACTACTGAACAGATTTTCTATTAAAGTCTATGGGGACGGTTTTTGGTTGGTTTTCAGATGGTTTCTAAATCTGCAAACCGTCTGAAAATCTGATGAGAAAACCATGCCATGATGACAGACCCTAAGGATGTACCATTAATAGCATTCGCATTCAGGCCCTGTTTACTAAAGCCCCATTGTCATGTAAGAAGACACCAATATTATAAATAGCACACTGAGGCCCTTTTTATTCATTTTACATTAGGTTCAGGAACTCCAATTTACCCATTGCTCACGATCAGCCATGATTTACATGGTACAATAGAATAGCACATGAAGAAAGAACTGTTTTAATATTTTTTCTATCTTCCAATAAGTTTACCAGATTTTGAAAGTCACATATATATTTAATGTGAGCCTGGTGTTTTGTTTTATGATAATAGACCTATCAAGACAAATAAAAGTCTCTAGATTAGTGAAATATTTTATTTGATTTATAGCCCCCTGAAGTAACCGATATACTGTGTACATGATGGTGAAGTGTCAAGTCCAAGTGCAATGCAATGTTTTACAGAGTCAAATGTAGAGATGTTGTTACATGTCCCTTGATCAGCAGTAGTACATTTGTTTAGTTAAGTAGTTTCATTTGGTTTGCCATCATCTGGAGCTGGTGTTACATAGGGTATTCAAAAGAAAGGTCACTTTTCCCTGAAGCAGTTTGACAAATCTGCGAAAAATGTCCATGAGGTCTGAAGTAACAGTGGAAACTGCATCAGACGAAATGAAAGCTGTTTCTTCGGCAAGATAAGTGTCGTTAGTAACTTGCCTCCATGCCTTGTTAACGAGGCCTTGCACCGCTCTGACGTTGCGCATGAGTTGTTTCAGTTGCTGGGATATACATACAGGAGTCTTTACATGTTGTGTTACATTCCTAAAAAGCTTTAGATGAGAAAATACTTCATTTACTTGCTGGGACACCTGTTAAAAAAATATAAAACACAGTGAAATACCCAGTCCGTTTTTTTTCCTAGACAAATTATTCATTAGTGTTCTTTGTGGGTCTTGACATATAATGTGATTAAAGGTGCTGTCTCATCATACTCTTCCAAAGTCAAAAGCAGCTTCAGATTCATGCATCCTGTCTCTTCCTGGTCAAGCTGTGGGTGGTTCTGTGGCAGTGATGAGCATATCTGCTCCATATTCACAGCTCTTAATTGCACTGACATCAGAGCAGGAAATGTTATCTGCAGTGCAGAGACCTTCAGAGCGCAAAGTAAACAAAAGTAATTAGTCTCCTTTGTTAGAGATAACACACTCTGGGGTAGATTTATCAAGGCAGTTGCGACAGAATTCTGTCTCACTTTGCACCAAAAATCAGCTTTTCGCCACATTTACTACGTGTTTTAGACAGTTTCGCCTGACAAAGGGGGCGTGTCTTCGTAAAAGGGTGTGGTTTCTGGGAAAGGGGGCATGGCTAACGTGCGACAAAAAATGCGCCAGAATCTGCGACCAAATTCTGGCGCAAAATTAAGCCAACTTAAAGATGGTACAAACTTACACTAGACAGTTCTAACCTGCACCAGATTTATCAGCACTATAATAAATGTGGCGCATTGTAAGACTGTCAAGTCTAAGTTTACGCTGTCTAAAAGTAAGATACTATTGATAAATCTGCCCCTCTGTTTTCAAGCTGCCGACAGTCCTGTGTGTCAAGCTATAGTGACATCACTTCCTGCTATCAGATAAGAAAAAGAGCAGCGAGAGAAGGAGAGAGCAGGTCAGTAATGCTACGTCTACACAGCCAAACAACAAAAAGCTAAGTGCAAAGTGTAAAATAAAATAATCTGTGTTTATTGAGAATCCATAAAAACGTAACAGAACAATCCAACTGTAGTCAAGGTTTATGTGTTTCAGGCCATAAGCCCTTAGTCATCTACACAGCACAGGTTTTTGATTGGATTTACAGCCGATGCTGTGTAGACCTCAATAGAAAATTGTGCTGCAGTCAACACAGCACAGATTTTCTACTGAGCCGCCAGCTGTCCGGAGGAAGATAGAACATGTTCTATCTTCCGACAGATTGCAGTTGGATTCCCATAGCCTCAATGTACGGGTCCGGCAGCGTGGCGAAGTTAAAATACCATCGGATTTCTGACGGTATTTTAACTTAGCTGTGTAGCCTAACCCAGAAAAACCTGTGTGCACCGAGAGCAAATAAAATCTCTCTTATCTTCTCAACAAAGCAAAATAAACAAAGCTATATATTTAGAAAAAGTCTTTAATTGCCTGTCGCTACATGTTAAAAGCTAATCTTTGTTGTGAAACATTAAGGGCCACATGTATGAGTCCCGCCGGGTCGGGGCGCACCTTTCCGCCAGTTTTCCGGCGGAATCTGCGCCTGATTTATGTCGGGGCCGGGGCGCGCTCATACATAGCATGTAAAGTCCGCTGCGCCTCGCCAGTGTTTTAGGCGCAGTGCGGGTCCGAGGCGCAGTGCGGGGCTGCGCCTATGATTCGGCGCCGGAGGTAGTGCGGTCATACATGCGGGGAAAAGTCCGCCGCGCCTGGCCAGTGTGTTAGGCGCAGTGCGGGAACCGAGGCGCAGTGCGGCGATGCGCCTATGATTCGGCGCCGGAGGTAGAGCACTCATACATGCGGGCAAAAGTTCCCTGCGCCTCGCCAGTGTGTGTGGGGCACAGTGCAGGGACATGGGCGCAGTGCGGGACTTAGGCGCCGTGCGGGACTGCGCCGAAAAACAATTCCGATGCGAGACAGGCTGGAACAGCGAGAAATCATTCCACATGTCGGTGCGGAGTATGAATCAAAAATCGCCTTTATAAAGGCGTTCAACATTCTCAGGAAAAGAGCTGAAACCTAAAAAAATAAAAAATACATAAAACAAAATCACTTTCCAATATCCTAATTCAAGAATTAGGATATTGGAAATTGCCGGGAAATACAGTAATTCAAATTCTGAAAGCTATTCTGATTGGTCGGCATAAACCGGCCAATCAGAATAGGAGCGACAGTGAACCATTAAAACCTATGGGGAAGTTTAGACCAATCAGAATCCACGGCGGGATAGTTCAAAATACAGTAAAAATGCTGAAAAGAGCTGATTGGTTAAGCTATCGGGACTTGGCTAGCTCAGCCTATCAGAATAGGAGCGACAGAGACCCATTCTAGCCTATGGAGAAGTTTAGACCAATCAGAATCCACGGCGGGACAGTTCAAAATACTGTAAAAATGCTGAAAAGGGGTGATTCTCTGAGCTTGCGGGGGCTCGGCTAACTCAGCCAATCAGAATAGGACCCACAGAGACCCATTCAAACCTATGGAGAATTAATGACCAATCAGAATAGGAGTGACAAAGACCCATTCTAGTCTATGGAGAAGTTTAGACCAATCAGAATCCACGGCGGGATAATTCAAAATACAGTAAAAAGACAGAAAAGAGCTGATTGGCTGAGCTAGCGGGGGCTTGGCTATCCCAGCCAATCAGAGGCGAGCTACTTCTCCATTATAGTCTATGGAGAGATGGGCGCAATGCAATCTCGGTGCTCAGCGCCGTGCGGCATGAAGTATTAATAAAAAATTTTTTTTATTAAATGTAAAACATTATCAGATAAAGAGCAGAACCCTTCTTTACAAATAAAGCAGTTAAAAACCCGAACAACGCGTTTGTCGCCAAGACCGGCGCTACATAGGGAATTGCAATAGAGAGAATTGCCGGGAAATACAGTAATTCAAATTGTTTAAGCTATTCTCATTGGTCGGCATAAACCAGCCAATCAGAATAGGAGCGACAATGTCCCATTATAACCTATGGAGAAGAATTGATCAATCAGATTAGGAGCGACAATGTCCCATTATATCCTATGGCGAAAAATTGTCCAATCATATTCAAAGGCGGGACAGTTCAAAATACAGTAAAAATGCAGAAACGAGCTGATTGGTTAAAGCGGCGGGGGCTCGTCCAGCTCAGCCAATCAGAGCGCGAGCTACTTTCTCATAGAGTTCTATGGGGAAAAGAAATTCTGAGCGCGCTCTGTGATTGGCTAAGTTAAAAGAGGCGCCGTTATTTGGACCAATGGGAGAGCGAGCGCCGCTCCTATGGGTTTTCTAATGCAATCTGAAATCAAACTGTACACGGCTGAAATCAAATTATAAGACTACAGAAGTGGTCCTGATGTGTATATAAAATGAATAATAATATGGGGGTAACGAAAAAAAAATATTACATCAATAAAATCATGTTTATTTCTTTATTTTCGTTAGCCAAGGATCAATTCAGAATTTGAATTACTGTATTTCCCGGCAATTTACAATATCATAATTCTAGATATTGCGCCGTTCTAGAGTTTAGGAAAGTGATTTTTTTTTTATTATGTTTATTTTTGAGGTTCAGCTCTTTTCTGACACTGTTTTCCGCCTTTATAAAGGCGATTTTTTCGGAATCATACTCCATGCTGCACGGAGCGGAGCGCCGAGATTTCTGTCGCGATCTTCTATCTGCTTCCTCGCATGTTCCGATCCTGCTTCACTTCGCCTCGGCCGGAGCATTTAGACCAAAAAAAACAGGTCTGCCTGTCGGAGCTGCCGAGCGCTGCACTGCGCCTCGCTTTTGCGACTCCGCCATCGTCATGCCTCGGAGTTTTCGAGAGCGCGCCGCGTCCCGCCCCGAAACGCCTACCACGCGCCCACACCGCGCCCACTGCCCGCCCCTTCATGCGGGGCGCAGCTGAAAGTGGCGAACGCTGCGCCTAACACTGAATCCCCGCGTCCGACAACGGGATTCGGGCTGGGAGGCGCAGTAAACGCCAAAAAACAGGCGTAAAGCCCGGTCATACATGTCGCCCTAAGTATAAATAATATTAATAATTAACTGAATAATAAAATAAACAACATATACCAGTAGGGCATACTTATTAATAATAATAATAATAATAATAATCTTTATTTATATAGCACCAACATATTCTAATGCACTTTACAATTTAAACTCACTTTGTTGCCCATAGGAACCAATCAGAGCGCTCCTCTCATTTTTCCAGAGCACTATATGAAATGAAAGGGCGCTCTGATTGGTTGCTATGGGCAACAAAGTGAGTTTTAGACCTAGACGGTTTTCATACATGTGGCCCATGGTGTGAGGGCCCTGCTTTCAAGAGCTTACAATCTTTATTAATATTAGTGATACATATATATTGTGGGAACTAGCTTTACAAGCAACGGGCACTAGCAGGGTTGGATGCAACAAATTGGGTTTGAGAAGGTTTTGAGGAGGCTTAAAGATATGTTCACACGGCGTTTGTGAAATACGTTTTTGGGTACATATTAGATACCGAAATAAGTACCCCAAAACTTATTTAACAATGTTCCTGTCACATTTCATTGAGTTCAATGTAAAAAGTGTATCGTAATCGAGCTGATACATATTTCACATACGTTATTGTATTGTGTTTTATAGATCCGTACAAAGAAGTGAAATGTCACTTCTTGATCCGTTTTACACATTTAAAAGCCTATTTAAAACAACAGGGTACGTTTTGGCAGCCCAGAAAATGTAACAGTTTGTGGTATGTATTTGGATACTTTTTACGCAATACGTTTTACGTATTGTAAAAACGTATTCAAGATGCTGTGTGTTCAAGATGTCTTCAAACCCTAAGGGTATGTTCACACGGCTTATTTTGGGGTGCATTTCGCCGCGTATTTCGCGGCATATTGCACTCTAATACGAGCGAAATGTGCCTCATAATTACGGTAATACATAGAGAACTATGGATTGCGCCTCCTCTACCTGCTCGTACAATATGATCGTATTGTAAATGCGGGGAGATAAGTGACATGTATGTCTATGGGGCCGGCGTGCTGCCACCGCCCCGCGTCGCGGGAGTACGCGCCGATCAGTACGACTCCCGAACACCCGGCGTAATTGTGGGGCGTACTGTACGCCCCGCAATTACGCCGTGCGAACATACCTTAACAATGCCGCTGGTAACTCAGAAGGTTCCAACACCAGTATGTGGTACTGGTGCAGAGAAGTAGGCCTATGTGCATCTGCCATGCATTTTATTGTAGGTGTTTTCTTCCTGTGTCAGTTGCCTGGGAGCCTTGTTCACATTGCAGGTAGCATAGCAATATGGAAGCTAGGCATCAAGACAGCATAAAGTGCTAAAGGCAAGACTGACTTTTCTCAAAACAATTTAAAACTATTTTTATATATAAAGCCTGGTATTGTGCCTTATTTAAATCATTGGGCACATCCTTTGTAAGCTAGCATGTCAAGAATACAGATAACTCTGGGAGATAAGATCAAAATAAATACTGATAAGAGTCATACCCATACATTGTCTGTATCTGCATAACTCACCGTCATGTTCTGCCAGTCGGCAACTCTAACTTCAACATTCGGGATAATAATAGGAGTCAGTAGTATTTTTTGAACTTCACATTGTGCCTAAGGAGAAAGACTATAATGAGATCAGAATTCTGTAAAAATGTAAATTTTAAGCTGTTTGTTAAGCAAACTGAGTTGAGATATGATAAATAAACTCTAAGTTTTAAATGCTAATAAATAATATGCTTTCTCTGCAGATATCTGCTCTGTGAAAAGATAATAAAGCAATTTCAAACTATTTTTCAGCTGCACACAAACTGCAAATATACTGAGGACATCCAAAAGATCATTATTTGGGTAAGGTATCGTAAGAAGAGCAATTGTGTGAACTTTCCACGTGTTGGCAAGAGTAAGCTACTACCAGTAACAAACATTACAATATATATATGCTTTTAGCAATATTTTGGCCCTGAGGAATGTCATCTTTAATGGAATGTGGCATCAGCAAATAACCCTTGTTTGAATCAAGTTTTTATTTGAACCATATTTTAAAATAATTTTTTGTGATTTTTTTTATACATTTTTCATGCTACTATCTATATTTTAATAAAAAAAAAAACAAAATCCTACAGTTTTTACTCTGACCACTAGGACAAATAATAGGCTTATAATTCTTGTTTTGTAGCAGTCTCCTCAGTATCAACGCAGGCAAGATTATAATGAAAGGTGACAGCAATGTATAGTTAAGGCCCCCCATTTGTGGTATCTGTCGGGATACGGTAAAAATGTCAACCATACTTCTTCTGTGATATATACAGTAGGTTAAATAAGTATTGAACATGTCACCAAGTAAATATACAGGCAGTCCCCGACTTACATCGTTTCGACTTACATCCGTCCCCCTAGTTACAAACGGAGACTTTTGGGGCGTGGCTGGGCGTGCTGACATTCAACACTGAGTCATGCCCCATAATAACCAAGTGCCAGCATGCCACAGCAGCACATGAGATACAGAAATTGAGGTGAAATCTTCTAAACAGGGGCACAAATGGCAAAACAAATGTAAAAACTGTTCCCTGCACTACCCAAAACAGAAAAAATTTAATAAATGTACCTGTTCCGACTTACATACAAATTCAACTTAAGAACAAACCTACAGTCCCGATCCCGTTTGTAACCCGGGACCGCCTGTATTCCTAAAGGTGCTATTGACATGAAATTCTCACCAGATGTCGGTAATAACCATCCAATCCAAACAGGCAAAGAAACCTTAGATGTCCATAAATAAATGTGTAATAATGAGAAATGACACAGGGAAAAATATTGAACACGCTTACTGAAATGTATTTAATACTTGATACAAAAGTATAAAATTGTTCAATGTAGCAGTTATAACTTTAATAAAGCCGTGAAGAGGGTTATTTTGGAGGTCCAATATTAGTGCCCTTCTCTTCATAAACTTGAACTCTGTGGATGTGCCCTAAGGTATTCACACATAACTGATACATTTAGAGAGACATGTATGAAGGAAGGTGCTTCGAAAGTGAATTGTTGAGTCTCGTTTTCAGTGTATAATGCCCCTGAATGTATGAAAGTGTTTTTTGTGTGATTATAAATCAGGTCAACAAAATTAAACCCTTCCCTTTCCCCCTATGTGTTAGGCGCTTAGGGAAAATTAGGCGCATTAGAAAATGTGCCAAAAATGGTAAAAAGGCTTTAGATAGGGGGAAAAACCCCAGGGCCCGTTTCCTAGGGGCGGGCAGGGCCCCCGCGGTCGCCCGGGGGCGCCGGGGCCCCTCCCCTCACCTGAGTGGGGCCCCCTGGGCCCCGCTCGCCCCGCCCGGGGGGAATCGCCCTAAACTTGCGCGATTTATTATAACGGGTCGCGCAGAGCCGCGCTGCTGGTGCAGGGAGGGGGGGGGACGGATCTTTCCCCCCCCCCGTCCTAAATCCTCCCCTTTTTTAAATTTTTGCAGGGGGCGCAAGCTTTACCGCGCCCCCTGTGACGGGGGGTCCCCTCGGGGGGCAGCTTTTGCCCCCGAGGGATCTTGGGAGCTGCGTGCAGGGAAGCGGTGTGGTGAGGGCCCCCGGGCCCCTTCCCACTGTTTTTGCAGTTTCCCCCATCGCTCAGAAAGCTTGGCCGGGGACGAAACGGACCCAGGTGAGTACTTTTTCTGTTATTTTTTTTTTCCGTTAAGGGGGGCATCCGGGTTTACAGGGGAAACCCACTCCCCTACATCAGGGGCTTTCACTGGCTAAAAGGGGGGGGCATCACGGGGTTACAAAAAGGCTTCCTGGTTTAAGGGGGGGGGCATCACTGGCTACAGGGGATAAATTTGGCGAAAGGGGGGGGGTTTACTGGTTTCGGGGGCTTTCCAATGGTTTACTTTGGGGGGCTTTAAAAGGCTACAAGGGGGACATCACTGGCTACTTGGGGGGCATCACTGGCTACATGGGGGGCGGAGCAGGGGGGGCTACAAGGGGGGCAGCATGGCTACGGGGGGGGCCATCACTGGTTTAAAAGGGGGGGCATCACTGGCTAAAAGGGGGGGATCATGGCTACATGGGGGGAAATAAACTGGCCTTCCCAGGGGGCATCAAGGGTACAAGGGGCATCATGGCTACAGGGGGGCTTCAGGGGCTACAAAGGGGCATCACTGGTACAGGGGGAAATCACTGGCCGGGGGGGGCATCAATTGGCAACAAGGGGGGCATCACTGGCTACAGGGGGGAATCAATGGCTACAGTGGGCATCAATGGCTACAGGGGGGCAGCACTGTTTTTGGGGGGGAAATTTACTGGCTAAAAGGGGGGGGGCTTTCTACTGGCTAAAAGGGGGCATCACTGGTACAAGAGGGGGCATCACGGGCCCTACAAGGGGGGGATCTACTGGCTACACGGGGGGGGCATCTACTGGTTTCAAGGGGGGGCATTACTGGCTACAAGGGGGGGCTTTCACTGGCTAAGGGGGGAAATTACTGGCGGGGGGGGGGGCATTTTTTCTGGCTGAAGGGGGCATTTTGGGTTTTTCCCCCCCAGGGGGGCATCACTGGCTGCAGTGGGAAATTCCTGGCTATTTGGGGGGAAATTCACTGGTTAAAGGAGGGGGCATTTACGGCTGCAGGGGGCTTCACTGGTAAGGGGGCATCAGGGCCCGCAGGGGGAATTCACTGGTTTGCAGGGGGGCATAACTGGCGGCGGGGGCATGTACTGGCTGGGGGGGGGCCCTCACTGGCTACGGGGGGCATAATGGCTACAGGGGGGCATTTTCTGGTTTAAAAGGGGGAAATCACTGGCTAAGGGGGGCACCCTGGTACAGGGGGGAAATCTTTGGCTACAGGGGGCCATACTGGCAAACTTTGGCTACTCCCTGGCTATGGGGGGGGGGGCATCACTGGCTACAAGAGGGGGTTCAATTGGCTACGGGGGGGCATCACGGGCCCTTACGGGGGCATCACTGGCTACAGGAGGGCATAAATGGCTCCCGCGGGACATCACTGGCTGAAAGGGGGGCTTTACTGGTTTAAACGGGGGGTTTCACTGGCTGCAGGGGGGCATCACTGGCTGCGGGGGGGGCTTTTTTGGGGTACAGGGGTATCTTTTAAAATACAGGGGCAACCCCCACTGGAAAAGGGGGGGAATCTTCTGGTTTACAGGGGCATCTTCTGGCTACGGGGGGATCCGGGGTACGGGGGCTACTCCCTGGCTACGGGGGGGATTTTACAGGCTACCTTTTAGATGTTAGAGGGGAGTTTGTTTTAGAGAAAAGAATTGGAGAGAAGTGCTGTTTAAATTGGGGTGTCTAAGTTTGTTTTTTTTGTAAATTTTACAGTGTAGATCGGGGGAGTTTCTTTCATGGGTCTGGGACGGGATGGAAAAGAAAAAGGAGAAAGAGAAAAAAATCTTTCAGGACTTTTCCCCTGTGAGGTCACTAGATAAAAACTTTTCTGTAATCTTTTTATATGTTTTGCGGGAGCCTGTGTACAGCGGGAATCCCCCACTGTAGGGGTAACTTTTAACCCCCGGTAATATTGGTTTTTAGTATAATGGTTTATACTCAGTAATGGTCAGTTTGTATTATTCGGTCACTATATGGTGGTGATATGTGGTCATGGTGTGGTGGTATTATTCGGTCACTGTGTGTTGGTGATGTGTGGTCTTAGTGGTCTTGGGATTCTGGTTTTGTGTAGTAGCGTTATTTGGTAACTGTATGACTTATTTAGTAGTTTTATAGTACGAACATTTGTGGTAAAGTTTTTGTATATTTTGGCTTTGGTTTCTGGTGATCCAATGTGACGTATCGGGGCCCATTATGTACCGGGCGGGGCGGGGGGGGGGGCGGGCGAAATTTCCCCACCTTGCCCTGAGTGAAATTTAGCCTAGGAACTGTCCTGGCTGGAAATAAAAGAAAAGTTTTTAGAATAGCATGTCAGTGAATAGAAACTATGGTACTGATCTAGCTTGGTGTACCACAGGTCCCAGCCAGACTTGTGCTCTGCTGGCCCTCACTGTATGTAGAATAAAGGGTGAGAGTAGCAAAAATAAATTTCAAATTTGAAGTAGTAAAAATTATAAAATCGAAACAACAACATCAGTGGGTTGTTTAATGTAAAATCAGCTTTAGATTCTATTAAATTTAAATGCATTTTATAGGAGATATTTTTATATTTTTGTGATATAATATTTTTTATATTAATTTTATATGATAACATATTTTATTACATTTCAATAATTTAATTTTATACAGTTTGATAATTATAATAAATTACTTTTTATTAATGTACTAGTGTACTTGAGAAATATTGGACATTTTTTCCCTAACAGCAAATCTAGCTCCATTTCGACTCCTCAGGCTCACGCAGAGCACATTGAGATAGGTCTGCATGTTCAAGCAGTAATGTGCTAAGTTTTGCCGAACCACATTCATATATGTGTCTAATATTACGAATGTGGTACGACACGCCCCCATAATGCCCCCTCATGTTAGGCACATTAGAAAGTGTCGAGTTTTAGGAACAATGCGCCTAACACATTCATTAGGTGCATTAGACATCAGTAGACTGCTCACTTAGGCGCATTTTATGCCAGAAAGGGGTGAAAAACCGATCATACATGTCTCTCTTAACCCCGTTTTTTTTGTGTGACTCGTTCGTTTTTCCCTCCTCGCCTTCCCAGAGCCATAACTTTTTTATTTTTCCACCTACATAGACACATGAGGGCTTTTATTTTGCGGGACAAGATGTACTTTCTAATGGTGTTATTTACTGTACTATAGAATATACTGGGAAACCGCCAAAAAATTCCAAGTGGGACAAATTGTGAAAAAAAACATATTTTCGCCATGTTTCCGGGTGTTTTGCTTTTTACGGGTTCAATTTCGGAGATATAAGTTTTTTCTTTCTTTACTGGTGTACTTTTTATCGCTAGCAGTTTGGAATGCTGCGCTTTTTTATCACTTTTATTCCATTTTTGAGTGATGTAAAGACCAAAAAAACCAATTTTGGCGTTTGGATTTTTTTTTTTCGGTGTTCAGCTACGGGATAAATTTGTTATTTTTTTTAAGATGGGGACTTTTTCGGACGCGGCGAACCAAATAATGTGTAATTTTTTTATTCTTTTAATGATTTTATTTTGGAAAAGGGGGAAAGGGGGGGGTTTTTGAATTTTAATATTTTTTTTTTGTATTTTAAAAACTTTTTTTTTTTTTTTTCATTTAACATTGAGTCCCCTAGGGTGCTTGCCCCACTAGGGGAGCGATTTTTAAAAGCCTAATGCATTGCTTGGCAATGCATTAGGGGTTACAAAGAGGGGGTTTTCCCCCACTTCCTGTCTCGGCGGAAAGGGGGGCAAAGGGGGAACTGGAATGACGGGGGGTTCACAGGGCTCCCATCCCGCGTCAGGTCATCGGACCCTGAGCTTGGTGGGGCGTGCCGTGACCTAACGATCGGTGGCGGCCCGATGTCATTCATTCAGACGCCGCGGCCATCTTTGGCGGTTCTGACGAGTTTAAAAACGCGGGGGGCGCCACCCCGCCGGCGCTGTTATGCCCGGTGTTAGCGGCGACAGCCGCTAACACCCGACGGCTGTGCGGGGGGGGGGGGGGGGTCGCCGAGCGTTCCCCCTGCAAAGCCCCTTTTTGGCCCCGGGTCGTTTATTTCCAGGGGCCCTTAAGGAGTTAATATTATACCTTTCCCTCTTACTGGGCAGGTTTTGGAGGAATTTAAAGTGAAACTGCCAGGTGGTTTATGCTGCCCTATTATTGAACACATCACCAGTTTTCTAAGTAAATCTATTTCTAAAGGTTCTATTGATGCAAAATTCTCACCAAATGTTGGGAACAACCCATCCAATCCACACAAAGAAATCAAACCATAGATGTGCATAAATGAATAATGTGTAATTTGAGAAATGACACAGAGAAACCGTATTGAACACGCTTACTGAAATGTATTTAATACTTGGTACAAAAGTCTTTGTTGGTGATGAAGCTTCAAGAAGCCTCCTGTATGGAGAAACTAGTTGCATGCATTGCTCAGGTAGGATTTTGGTTCAGTCTTCCACACCAACACTCTTCAAATCCTGATGGTTCTGTGGGCTCCTTCTATGAACTCTGAGCTTTAGTTCCGTCCATAGATTTTCTCTTGGATTAAGGTCAGGTGATTGGCTGGGGGATTCTAGCAACTTTGTTTTCTCTCAAACCAATTGGGAGTTTCCTTGTCTGTATGTTTGGGATCATTGTCTTGCTGAAATGTCCACCATTGTTTCATCATCATCCTGGTAGATGGCAGCATATTTCTATCAAGAATAATGTCTGTACATTTGTCCATTCATCCTTCCTTCAATTACGGTAAATGAAATTTGCCAGTGCCGTGTGATGAAAAACAGCCCTACACCAGAATGTTTCCACTTAAAAACTTCACTGTTGGTATGGTGTTTCTGGAGTGATAGGCAGCACCCTTTGACCTCCAAACATGGTGTGAATTATGGCATATCAAAGAATTCAATTTTGGTCTCATCTGATCAGAGTATAGTACAACTAGTATTTCTATGGGTTGTCTCTGTTGTTGAGCAAACTGTAAACACTTTTAAAACATTCTTTATGTTCAGCAATGTAGTCTTGTGTGAGGAGCATGCATACAGGCCTTGGAGGTTGGGTGCATTACTTAGTTTTCTTTGAAATAATTGTACCTGCCAACGCCAGGTAGCCCCAGAGCTGACTGTGGGCTGCCTTGACTGCTGTCTATGTCTACTGACACAGATTATAATGTATTAGCATTTCTGAATATGCTAATACATTACTAATTGTAAAAAAAATGTTAAACAGTTATCCCTTCATGGTATTTAAAAAAAAAGGAAAGGACATAAAAAGTGTAGAAAAAAATAAATAAAATAGATAATAAAGTAAAAATAAATATTTAATAAAAAATAATTGTGCATACATTGCACACACAACAAAGCTACACATATTAGGTATCCACACAACCGTAATAACCTGTAGAACTAATCTAACAAGTTATTAAATGTGAAATGTGAGTGGTGTAAAAAATAGAATATGGTTAGTATAATTAGATACAGTCTAGTAATGTGCCTACATTAGATGAATTAATGTATATCCGTAGTAAACAACAGAGGTTTATAGGCTTACATAATTTTATAGACTACATACATTGGGGCAGATTTACCAGTTCTGGGCTGGATGTATTAAAATTGCCCCCGACTAGACAGTCATACATCTGACCACTTTGAAAATGACACGAACAACTATGCATGAATTGCTACACTTTTTGGTTACATAAATGTATATAATAATAATAATCTTTATTTATATAGCGCCAACATATTCTGCAGCACTTTACAGTTAGAGGGTATATGTACAGACATTACACATTAATGGCTTGATCACACGGAGTTTTTACTCCGTGTTACAAGAGCTTTTTAGATCCGTCTCGGGGACCGACAGGATGGACCCAGAGACGGGTCTAAACAATTAGCAGTGAGTTTATCACTGCGGGCTATGAGATGACATGCAATTCTTTCAAAGACGGACCCGAGCCGCGCTATGGAAACACGCAGCGGCAATCTCTCATGTGAACGCCACTGCGTGTTCCTCATAGACCGCAGTGATAATCTCATTGATAATTGTTTAGATCCGTCTCTGGGTCCGTCCTGTCGGTCCCCGAGACGGATCTAAAAAGCACTTGTAACGGAGATAAAACTCTGTGTGAACAAGCCCCAAAAGAACCTACAGATGAGACAAAAGGTGTGAGGGCCCTGCTTGCGAGAGCTTACAATCTATTATGGTGTATGGGTGAGATGAAGGGTTAAGAAGTGCGAAGTTTTCAATGGTCCAGCCATGTTACATAAATAGGGGGTGGTTTACATAAAAGTTGGGTGAACCTGCCACTCTGACAGTACATCTACATAAAGATAAGTGCCTGTGAGTGCCCTAGTGTTGGGAGTGAGATAGCAGGTGTGTTATAGCAGGTGGAGCTTAGCAATTAGGGATCTTGGTACGCCAGACTGAGAAAATGTGTTCTCAGGGCTCTCTTAAAACTATGAGGGTTGTGAGTGTGCCTGATCGCACGTGGTAGCATGTTCCAGAGCACTGGTGCAGCACATCTTTGAGACGGGCACGGGAGGTTTGGATGATTGAAGAGTGTAATCTGATATCATCAGCAGAGCGGAGAGACGAGGTAGGGTGGTAGACAGAGATGAGGGAGGAGGTGTAGGAGGCTACAGCACTGTAGAGAGCTTTATGGGTGAGAGTGATTAGTTTATGCTGTGTTCTGTACTGATGGGCAACCGGTGAAGCAAGTGACACAGGGTAGAAGCATCAGTATAGCGGCTGGAAAGAAAGACAAGCCTGGCTGCTGCATTCAGGACAGATTGGAGAGGGGAGAGTTTACAGAGACGGAGACCAATAAGCAGGGAGTTACAGTAGTCAAGACGAGAAAGAATAAGATCAACAATAAGGGTTTAATTTATTTCAACAGTGAGAAAAGGACGGATTCTGGAGATGTTCTTGAGGTGCAGATGACAGGAGTGGGCAAGGGCTTGGATAAAGGGGGTGAAAGACAGATTAGAATCTAGTATAACCCCCAGACAGCGGGCCTGCTGCCTAGGGGTTATGGTGGTTCCACACACTGAGACAGAGATAGCAGAGTGGGGTTGGTTAGAAAATGGCAGAAATACAAGAAGTTAGATTTTAATGAGGTTTAGTTTCAGACGGAGAGAGGACATTATGTCCGAGAAGGCGGACAGACAGTCACTGGTGTTTTTTAGCAGGACAGGAGTGATATCTCAGGAGGAGGTGTATAGTTGAGTGTCATCAGCGTAGAGATGGTACTGGAAGCCTAATCTGCTGATAGTTTGTCCAACAGGGGCTGTGGAAAGTGAAAAAAGGAGAGGACCTAGAACCGTTCCCTGAGGAACATTACAAAATTGGCAGACACACGCCCTGAAGAGGGCCACAGCTATGTGTCAGTCTTTTCAGACAAAGTCATTTATTTTGTCACAGATCTTTTAAACATAGGTTGGACATGGCTTACGACATTGTTTTTGTCTAACAGCATGTGATAATTTGATTCAGAACTACAGCTATTTATTGTTGATTATACTAGGATTTGTGTGTTGTCTTACAACATGCCAGAAAACTGGCGCAGCACGTTTCATGCAACTGGCCCACTGTCTATCTCTTAGAAAATGTAAAGTTAGACTAGACAGTCTTACAATGGTGCATGTTCAAATAGTCTAATAACTTCACACTTTTTAGGTTGGGTTTCTTTATGCGACTGTGCCAAAAGTTTGGTGCATGGTGTCACATGCTAAGCCATTCACCTTTTACAGAGACTATGCCCCCTTTGTTAAAATGAGAGACTGTCTAAAACACATAATAAATATGGTGTAAAGCATGCACGCCATTATTTTTGCCACAAATTTTGCCAGAATTCTGGCTCAACTGTTCTTAAAAATGTGCTATAATGTGTCTTGCACTAGAATCCAATGAATAAAGTGGTCAAGGGTGGCTTAATCTCTCTTCATACCCAATTTGAAGGTTGCAGAATGTGCACCACCCTCCTTACTGAGGTTAGCATAGCCACCATTAATATATTGCCACTGAAAGGTAGCACCAGACCATGGACACTTACAGAACTACCAAACCATGAAACTTACAAAGCTAGCAATATAATATATAAAGATAGATATTTTTTTCCAATCCATCAATTGCGCCTTCTAATGACACCCTAAGTAGTCACCTGCTCTGCATAACTCTTGTCCCAGTTCTGTGTGGTGTGTGCCATAGGGACTTAGATTTTAAAAGCCGTTTTAAAATAGTGGAAAACCCTTTTAAGGAGTGGTAACATAGTATTGCAAGAAATCTTTTTTTTTTTTTTTTTTTAAATATTGTTAATTGCCGAATTCAAACCATGCAATAATGCCACTCATTATTGCTGCAGGAAAGCTTTAGATAAGTTCCAATACAATCCATTACCTTCATTATCCTCAAGATCTATGACTGCTAAGTCTAGCGTAGAAATCCATGCATCCATGTCTTTTAAAGCACACCTCAAATTATAATATGGCTATCCGTAAATGAAAAGTACAAGCAAAAAAAGAAATTTTGTAATGTATCTTACTATAGAAAAAGCTTCCTTCTTCACTAATCAGCCCCCTCTTCCTCTCCCATGATTCCTTGTTTGTTCACTCACTGATTTATCAGGGAATATGTTTTGTGTAAACTAGTTCATCTATCCTGAGAGCTCAGATTACAGGTGCTCCTATAGCCTTTTGAGAAAGCAGATAGAGAAGAAGCAGAGATACAGATAGAGTTGGTGCTGGCTGTGTAGTCAGTGTTTTAGCTCACCTCAGTTCTGGATTCACAGCCACTGCTCCATACTGCTCTATACTGTCCTTCATGCTGCTGCTTGTATGTGAGAAGTTGTGACTTAATCTTTTATTGAAGCTACCGTGTTTTTCCAAAAATAAGACAGTGTCTTATATTATTTTCATTTCCCAAAAAAGGGCTAGGGCTTATTTTTGGGTGAGGGCTTTTTTTTTTAACATTGGAAAG
>JAODAL010032664.1:0-46633 GCA_025379985.1 Phyllomedusa bahiana | reverse complement strand
ATCCCGTTTCCAGTTTACCGCGGTGTTTAGGCCGTGTTTGGTGGCGGTTGGGCTTGACCCTGCCGCTTTTGCACCGCATTCGTTCCGGATTGGGGTGGCTACTGAGGCAGCGGGATGGGGCCTCAGTGCGGATGTGGTGCGGAGGATCGGGAGATGGGAGTCCGATAGGTTTCGGTTGTACATCCGGCCGCACCTGGTGTCTTAAAGGGGGATTTGGAAGGGGGGGGCTGCCGCGGTTGCTGTTACTAGTTTGTTTTCCTTTATTCTCCAGTTCGTCCTCCGTTCCTGGTCTGGATCCTGGGCCATTCTTACGTTCACTGGGGTGCGGAGCGAGCTGACATGCGGCTGGACGGTCGCCAATTGGGCTTTCCACGGAGCGTCGCGGTGGTGGGTTGGCTGGGTCGGCGCGGGATGCGGTGGTTAGGAGTGACACGGTTTGCAGCCCTGGACAGGCCTCCAAACATTTTGGTATTGCATGTGGGGGGGAATGATTTGGGTTCCCTGACATTTAGGGAATTAACACGTAGCATTAAATACGATTTATTGCGTTTATGGAGGTCATTCCCGGGGATGGTTATTGTCTGGTCCGACATTGTGTTGCGACATCACTGGAGGGGGGCCCGCTCGGTTGAACGGATGAATAAAGCAAGGATTAAGGTGAATAGGGCGATTGGTAAGTTGGTGGCCAGGAATGGGGGTGTGGTCGTCAGGCATTTGGAATTGGAGTCTGGCGTGGACAATTTCTGGCGGTCTGATGGCGTCCATCTGACTGCTGTTGGGTTGGACCTTTGATCGCTGGGCCTTCAAGAAGGCATTGAGAGAGCTCTGGGCCTGGTGGGGGCCTCGCATCCATGAGGATTCATGGCATGCTCGTGGTGGCGGCGGGGGTTCTTGGAATTGGACGAGGAGATACGCTGAGGGAGTCATTCGGGGTATGATTCCCTCATGGTTCTGTGAATGGTGAATCGGCCTGGCGAAGGTGGTGGGCTCTTGCAGGCTGGTATCCCTGCAGAGCAAAATGGGTGAGCCATCTTGTATGGCTTTAGGACCCCCGAGCCAGTGGAGTACGGCTGGGGGTAAATGGTGGTTTGGTTCCCTTTGGGGATTTTGGCGGTACATATATACGTATATATATATACATATATTGGAGAGTTTATGTGTTAATTTATGGGACAATTTTGTTATGGCACTTTATTTATGTTTGTATTTTGTTAAATAAAACGGCTGCTGTGGCCATATTAATCCAATCGGTATTAAGTGTGTTATTTGCAAGGGGGGGTCACAGCAGGGAAGGGTTGGTATTGAAAAGGGGTGGGGGGAGGGGGTGAGAGGGATGTTTGTTTGGGCTGAAAGGGCATCAGCGCTGCATGGGTCATGACCTCTATACAACAGACGGCATCATTCATACTGAACAGTGAAAGGCATAAAAATGGAACCCACAGAAATTGTGCAACTGCAATTTTTTTTTATGTCCCTTCCCATAGACACATATGTGTGTGTGTATATATATTTTCCCAGTACATTTTATGGTGAGTTCAATGGTAGCATTAAAAACTATATCTCGTCCCCGACCTCTATGTAGATAAAGAAACAAAAAAAAGTAATGGCTTCTGAAAGGAAAAAAAACAAGTGTGATTTGTCTGCCTGTAAATAAAGCTTTGGGCCTGTGATTCCACCATCGCTCACAATGCCTCATCGCTCCTCCTCTTTCAACTCCTCATCCCATTCTCACTAGCTTTCTTCCAGTTCTGCATCCCTCCCCCTCCTTTCTCATCCCTCTCTTTCTCCCAACTTCCCTTTCTCTAATTGCTCCCCATCCCCCATTACTCCCCTTCTTCCCACTGCCCAATTTCGCATCGTTCCACATCCATCATCATTCCTCTTCTTCCTATTCCCAATTCCTGATGGCTTCCCATCACTCCCTCTTCACCCCTCAGTGTCCTACCTCTCATTACTTCCCATTCCATCGTTACTTCCAATTCCCTCACACTCACTCATCACTCCTGTTTGTCCTCTGCCCCATCTATAATGGAACCCCATCCCTAATCATTCTCCTTCTTCCCAACCCCAATTTTCTCATGCCTTCATTTTTCCCCATCCCTCATATTTCCTCCACTCTAACTGCTCCTCTTCTTCCATTGCTCTCCATCCCTCCACCTTCTCCACCACCCATCCCTTACATGCCTTAATCATTCTTCTTCTTATTCCCAATTCCTCATTGCTCCCCACTCCTCATGACTCCCCTTCTTTCTACTACCCATTTACGATCGCTCCCATCCTTCCTTACTTCCAATTCCCTCACATTCACTCATCACTTCTGTTTTTCCTCCACCCCATCCATCATCGCTCCCCATCTCTAATCCTTCTGCTTCTTCCCACCCCCCATTTTCTCATTGTTCCCTATTCCTTCGTTTTTCCACTATCTGCTTTCCTTAACTGCTCCTCTTCTTCCATCGCTCTCCATCCCTCATCCTTCCCCATCAACCATCATTGCCCTTCTTCACACTCCCCATCTCTCATCCTTTACATGCCTTAATCATTCCCCTTCTTCTTATTCCCAAGCCCTCATTGCTCCCTACTCCTCATGACTCCCCTTCTTCCTACTACTAAATTCCAATCACTCTTCATCCCGCATCTCTCTCACCCCTCATTACTTCTCGTCCCTCATTGCTCCCTATCACCTCATAGCTCAATATCCCCAATCACTCTTCATCCCTTATCAGTCCCTTTCCTCCTCCACCACATCCCTCACCACTCTCCTTCTTCCCATTCCCCATTCTTTCATGTTCCGCATTCCCTCATTTTTCTCCACCCTTCATGTTTTCCCATACCTAATCACTCCCCTTCTACGATCCATCTCTATTCCTCATTAGAGACGGGCGAATTTCCCGAAATTCGTTTCGTTCACTTCGCCGAATTTCTCGGCAAAAAATAACTTAGTTCCGAATTACTTCAGCACGAATCACGTTAAAAAACAGCTATTTCCAGGCTGTACAGAGCCTGTAGGGTGCTGTAGAACATTGTGCAATGCTTAAATATGCAGAGGGAGCTTGGTTTGGTCTTCATACAATGTTGTGTTTTAGTATGACACGCACATGACTGCCGCCGCTCTTAGAATCGCTTCACTATAAAATTCCCTGGGCACTTAAGAGGGCAAAACTGACCAAAAAACTGAAGGGGGAATGTAGCCTGATAAAGTCATGCAAGCGACAGCTGGAAAAAAACAAGCTGAGGGCTCAGGTGGCAACATCAGTGACAGAGTGTGGAGGTGACGGCGGCAGCCACAGCAGCATGAGGTCAGAGAGTGGCACAATGACATTCTGGAGGTGGCAAAAACAGGAGTAGGCCACAGAGTGGAACAATAACACAGTGTCTAGCTCACGGCAGCAGCCACAGCAGCAGCATGAGGTCAGACAGTGGCACAATGACACAGTGTGTAGGTCACGGCAGCAGCAGCATGAGGTCAGGCAGTGGCACAATGACACAGTGTGTAGGTCACGGCAGCAGCATGAGGTCAGACAGTGGCACAATGACACAGTGTGTAGGTCACGGCAGCAGCATGAGGTCAGGCAGTGGCACAATGACACAGTGTGTAGGTCACGGCAGCAGCCACAGCAGCAGCATGAGGTCAGACAGTGGCACAATGACATTCTGGAGGTGGCAAAAACAGGAGTAGGCCACAGAGTGGGACAATGACACAGTGTGTAGGTCACGGCAGCAGCAGCATGAGGTCAGACAGTGGCACACTGACACAGTGTGTAGGTCACAGCAGCAGCCACAGGAGCAGCATGAGGTCAGACAGTGGCACAATGACACAGTGTGTAGGTCACGGCAGCAGCCACAGCAGCAGCATGAGGTCAGACAGTGGCACAATGATGGCAGCAGCATGAGGTCAAACAGTGGCACAATGACATTCTGGAGGTGGCAAAAACAGGAGTAGGCCACAGAGTGGGACAATGACACAGTGTGTAGGTCACGGCAGCAGCCACAGGAGCAGCATGAGGTCAGACAGTGGCACAATGACATTCTGGAGGTGGCAAAAACAGGAGTAGGCCACAGAGTGGGACAATGACACAGTGTGTAGGTCACGGCAGCAGCAGCATGAGGTCAGACAGTGGCATAATGACATTCTGGAGGTGGCAAAAACAGGAGTAGGCCACAGAGTGGGACAATGACACAGTGTGGAGGTGACGGCAGCAGCCACAGCAGCAGCATGAGGTCAGGCAGTGGCACAATGACACAGTGTGGAGGTGGGTGGCAATACCAGTCCCTGGTAAAAGATGGTTGGTGGCAGATGGAGAAACTGCAGCAGATGTGTGGCATCAGGCGGATGGCGGAAATCAGAATAGTGGCTGAGGCAGGTAGTTTGAACCCAGACTGACGCCTAAGGCATTGGTGTGTGGAAATCCTGGCCGATCCACGCCTGATTCATCTTGACAAAGGTCAGTCATTCCACATTTCCCGTGGACATGCGGGTTCTCCTTGGGCTAACGATGGCCCCCGCCGCACTGAACACCCGCTCTGATGCCACACTACTAGCCGGTGCAGGACAGCTTCTCCACTGCAAACCTCGGCAAGTTGCGGCCACACATCCAGTTTGGCTGCCCAGTAGTCCAGCGGATCTTCTAACTGGGGTGGCAGAGTGCTATCCAAGTAGGCCACCACCTGTTGGTTCAGTGACTGCGCCAGGTCCTGCTGCTGC
Source organism: Phyllomedusa bahiana (assembly GCA_025379985.1). Classification (NCBI taxonomy): domain Eukaryota; kingdom Metazoa; phylum Chordata; class Amphibia; order Anura; family Hylidae; genus Phyllomedusa; species Phyllomedusa bahiana. The sequence continues at coordinate 41,931 of JAODAL010032664.1, read as the reverse complement.
TGCTGCTGGCGACTACCCTCCTCACTAGGCGGGGTGAAAGAAGCTGCTCATCAGTGACTCCAGACTTAGGTTACTGCTGATGGAGCTGGTACTGCTCCTACCCCCCCACCTTCCCCCAGCAGCCGCTGTCAGTAGTACGTGAGCGCTGAGGAACCCCCCGGTCAGACACCTGCCCAGAGGAGGGACGATGCTGCACATAGGCAGCGGCCAACAGATTACGGAGGATTTCCCTATAGTATTTGAGTTTGTCCTCCCTCTCAATAGCTGAGAAAAAGGCTCCCATTTTGGACCGGTAGCTAGGGTCCAATAGGTGAGAGCCAGAATCATCCCTCTGCTGGATGCTGACTATTCGGCTGTCACTACCAGGCAAATAAGCATGCTGCGGGCCATCTGCACAAGTGACTCCGAGGGGCTCCCTGCCTCGGGGGTCATCTGCCTCGTCTTCCTCATCTCCATCCACCTCCTCCAGCTGCTCCTGCTCCTCCTCTCTTGTCACCGGGGTAGAACATCCACTCATTTCACCAGACAATGCTTCTGCTCCAATGTCCTCCTCCTCCTCCTCCCCCTCCTCCTCCATTTCAGTCCCCACTGGACTCATGTGGCCACGAGATGTAGTCGTCATGTCTCCAGTCCCCTGCCCAGACAGATTTTTCAGCATCTGTTCCAGGACATGAAGCAGTGGAATGACGTTATTCATCCCGTAGTCCTGGCGACTGACAAATAACGTCGCCTCCTCGAATGGCCTCAACAAATGGCAGGTGTCATGCATGAGCTGCCACTGGCTGACATCAAAGTTACACAGGGGAGTACTTCTGTCTGCCTGGAACATCAAAAAATCGTTAATGGCCTTTCTCTGTTCATACAGTCGGTCCAACATTGCAGGCTGGAATTCCAACGGGTGGAAACATCGCATAAACAGAGTGTGTTGGGGAGGCCGTTCTGCCGCTGCATCTCGAGGAGGATGTTCCTGGCTTTGTACGAATGGATAAAGTGCATGCACAGTTTCCTGGCCATTTTCAGAATCTGCTGAAGATCGGTGGAAGACTTCAGGAACCTTTTCACAACCAGATTGAACACTTGCGCCATGCAGGGTGCATGGACCATCCCTCCTCGGTGCAGCGCGGACACCATGTTCCTCCCATTGTCCGTCACCATGGTTCCGATTTGCAGTTGGCGCGGAGAAAGCCACACATCGATTTCTTGCTGCATGACGCGGAGCAGTTCCTCCCCTGTGTGGCTTCGTTCGCCGAGGCAAGCCAGGTGTAGAACTGCGTGACACCGCTGTGCCCTACACATGTGGTATGATGGAGCAGTACTTGTGGTGGCTGAGATGGTGGTGTGGTGGTGGTGGTGGAGGAGGAGGAGGCGGGCACTGGCGCAGGAGCAGCAGTTTGACAACGTGGAGGAGAAAGCGGCGTCTCCTGTCCAAGTTGTTGGTGTGCCTGGGCCGGAAGCACATTCACCCAGTGGGCCGTAAAGGACATGTACTGGCCCTGACCGTAGTTACAGCTCCAGACGTCCGCGCTGCCGTGCACCTTGGAACAAACCGATAAGCTTAAGGACTGGCTCACCTTCTGTTCTACATATTTATGAAGTGCTGGTACTGCCTTTTGGAAAAAATTACGGCTTGGAACTCTCCATCTCGGGTCGGCACAAGCGATTCGTTGTCTGAATGGTGGAGAGTCCACCTTTTGGAAAGGGAGGGACTGCAGTACCAACAACTTGGACAGGAGCACGGTCAGCTGCTGCACCTTAGGATGGTTGGACGCATACTGTTGTCTCTTTGCAATCGCCTCGCTGAACGACTGCTGGCGCCATGAGTAGCGAGGAGCAGGAGCATCTGGACAGGGAGATGATGTCAAAGAGAATCAGCTTCCGTTTTGCAGAGGTGGTGGAGCCTTGACGGGCTGCAAGGGCATGCGTGCCACTGGGCGGTGGTGCTGCTGTTGCTGCGGGGGCGCAGGATGGACCACCACATCTGAGCTACTCTTTCTCCCTGGCCTCCGGATGGTGACGCTGCATGTGTTGACGCAGGGCATTGGTGAAAACCTTAGCTCCCTGGCCACGCTTCACTTTCTGATTTCAGTTTCTACATATACCCATATTCGGCTCCTCCGGTGTCTTAGCAAAGAACTGCCACACCGCCGAGTATCGGATTTTACCGCCAACCCCTCCGCACTGAGTGACTACTGCCTCGCTGAGCCCCTGTGCCGCTACTTTTTGGACCTGCGAAGCGGGTTTTTTACCCCATGGCCGCTTGGCTCCCGACCTCACACTGCTGCTATCCTGCTGACTCACGGCCACACGATCCACTTGCTGGCTGCGCCACTGCCTGACGCGCAAGCTGACGCCCTCTTCTCCTGACGATGATGAAGCCCTTGCCTCACCCGGCTCCCAAGTGCGGTCGGCTACATCATCATCTATTTGTGTTTCATCGTCACTGCTGTCCTCATCACCGGTCTTGGTATGCATAGGCTGACCCCTCACAACATGACCTCCCATGCCACTCTCAACATCTATACTTTGCCGCCTACTGCAAGAAGCAGGGGATATTGGCCCCATTTCTTCGCTGCCAAGTAGCTGCTGACTGCCCCCCTCAAATTGTTCATCCTCGCTATATAGTGGTGCTGAGCCCAGACCACATAGTAGATCTCTGGCTGAGGGAACCGGATGGGACAGAGGCGGGTTGAGGACAGGTGAGGGCCGCTGACCCGCTCCCGGGCCATGCCAACTAAGGGTTATGTCTGACGTTCCCACCGACTCTTGGCTGGGGTTGTCAGATGTCATCTGGGAGGAAGTGGATGACCTAGTCAACCAATCAAGAACCATTGGGTTGCTAGTCAGTACACGGCCGCTAGATGACAGCGGCAGTTGTGGCCTCACCGAGTGACCCCTGCTGCGACGTCCCCTTGCTGTGCTGCGACCTGCTACAGGAATGTTTGTGCCTCTGCCACTCGCAGGTGAAGAGCCTGCCACCTCTCTGTCTGACATACTGTTTGTTCTAAAATGTACAGACACTGTTTGATGAAGATATCTGTATATGATAAATACACACCCTGTATTTGACGCCAAATGAACCCACTAAGAAGCTTGGGTAACCCTTAGATATAAATTGTGCTCCACAAATGGGCAGGAAAAATTTACTTGTATGTGCCGTTTAAAAACTCTGTGTATTTTACTGAATATAAAAGCACAAACAGGCTTAATTAACCTTCGGATATGAATTATGCTACAGAATTTCTTTTGTGGCGGTGAAAAGCAAAGTTTCTTTTACTGATTTCAACAGCAGAACAACGCTTAATTAACCCCTGGATGTAAATTGCGCAAAAGAATTGAGCAGCCGGAAACTACTAGCTTTGTAGCGTGTTACAATTGCGTGTTTTCTACGCTACACAACAAGAGAAAAAATTGTAATTAACCTTCGCTTGTGAATTATGCTACAGGAAAATTTTATTTTTTGGCGGTGAAAAAGACGGTTTCTTGGAGTCACAACAGCAGCAGAACAACGCTTAATTAACCCCTGGATGTAAATTGCACAAAAGAATTGAGCACCAAAAATGAAGTGGTATTTGTATTATAAAAACGCTGTTTCTTTAAATGAATACAACAGGAACTGGCTTAGATGCCCCTTGGATATTCAATGTGCTGTGAGCAGATAGCATTAACATGTATATGCACTGGACTTCAGATCCAATACACCAAAAAATCAGAAATAGAACATTAAGAGAAGCAGTCTCTGAGACAAGCTGAGACACCGCACAAAAATCGCCGTATAAAAATCAGTTCTTCAGTGAGAGCTATCACAATCAGCCGCGGCAGTACCTTCCCTGATCAGTACAGTGAGAGGAGTGTGAGCTCCCAGCGTCGCGCCCGGACTTATATAGTGCGATGACGTCACAGAATCCCGCCGGGCTCTGATTGGCTTCACCTCTGCACATGTCATGCAGGCTATGCCCTTCTTCCTCCCAGAGTGCTTTGCCCCATGTAGCGCCATGTGCTCGCAGCCATTTTATCAATCAAAAGCACACTTCGTTCACCCGAAGTACCCCAAAGTTCGACTTCGATCAGAACCGAAGTTTTCCTGAAATTCTAAACGAATTCCACTTCGTTAGAATCGATTCGCCCATCTCTATTCCTCATCCTTTTCCATCCACCCTCACTGCCCTTCTCTACACTAGCCATCTCTCATTGCTCCTCATCTCTTATCAATCTCATTATTTCCGCATCCCACATTGCTCCACTTTTGCCTCATTGCTCTCTATCCCCTCTGTGCTCCTCTTCTTCTAACTCCCCATCCCTCAATAGCTTTCCATCCCTCATCGCTCTCTTTTTCATTTCCCATCTCTCATTGCTCCCCATCCCTTATCAATCCCTTTCTTCCCACTCCCTATCCCCAACCTCTCCGAATGTCTCATCACTTCCCATAGTCTTTTATTGTTTAACCTTATTTAACTTGCATATAGTGGAATGTTAGTGCTTCATGAGTAAAAATGTAGGTAACCTGTGCTGTACTGTCATGTTCTGTACCTTCACAGTGTAGGTAACCTGTGCTTGACTGTCATGTTATGTATGATGTATAGTGTAGGTAACCTGTGCTGTACTGTCATGTTATGTATGATGTATAGTGTAGGTAACCTGTGCTGTACTGTCATGTATGATGTATAGTGTAGGTGACCTGTGCTGTACTGTCATGTTATGTATGATGTATAGTGTAGGTAACCTGTGCTGTACTGTCATGTTATGTATGATGTATAGTGTAGGGAACCTGTGCTGTCATGTTATGTATGATGTATAGTGTAGGTAACCTGTGCTGTTATGTATGATGTATAGTGTAGGTAACCTGTGCTGTACTGTCATGTTATGTATGATGTATAGTGTAGGTAACCTGTGCTGTACTGTCATGTTATGTATGATGTATAGTGTAGGTAACCTGTGCTGTACTGTCATGTTCTATACCTTCACATTGTAGGTAACCTGTGCTGTACTGTCATGTTCTATACCTTCACATTGTAGGTAACCTGTGCTGTACTGTCATGTTATGTATGATGTATAGTGTAGGTAACCTGTGCTATACTGTCATGTTATGTATGATGCATAGTGTAGGTAACCTGTGCTGTTTATAGCACATTACATGTATGTTTATCATGACTAATGGTTAATAAATTTCTATCTTCATGACATGTTAATAGGTCTTGGTTTCCATAGAGGAGTGAGAAGATTTAGGACATAAGGATATTTGCAAGGACGTCATGATGGGGAATCGGCAAACCCTCACATCACTGGGTAAGAGGAGACCTCCCTGATTATTGACCAGACCAGGTGTGATGGTCACCTAAATCCACATCATCTGATCATCACACAAACACAGGGACTGAATATATTGTTTATGTCCTATAGATGGATCCAGTGGAAGAAATCCACCAGAGAGATGTTTCCATCCTCTATATTCCCAGAATCGTTCAAAGGAAGAAAAGAGCCTTCCACCGAATAATCAGGTAGATAACACTGAGATTCCTGTAAATCCTCTATAGATTGATGTAATGAATCATGTCTTCCAGCAGCAGTGGAGTGTGTGCACTATCTCATCTTATTATTGTTGATAGTAGTTACAAATGGTTTCTAGTTTCCTAAAGATTGTGTAACCTTCCTCCTGGTTGGACTTGGCAATGAAGATTGAATGTGGATGAAAGTAAAGTTCTACATGAGATGTATAAAAGCGATGCGTTACAGCAATATACATAACTTCAGATGTGTTAAGCAATGCCTTCATATGTCACAAAACACAATTTACAAGCAGTCACTTAGCTGTCATGGGTCACAAAACAAAAAAAGTTCAAAATAAGCTATCTAAGCAAAACATCTTCCATTGACCATTTCCTGGTATGTGTATCAGAATCTCTACACTGTTTTAAGTTTTAAACGTCACCACATTTGAGGTGACCTCTAATTCTATTTAACATCAATCCCATATCCTAAATATGTCTCTCACAATTCCCCCTTTTGAGCATAAGGTGAGGCCCGATCCTTCTTCAGGCCTTTTAATGTGGTTAAGCCACAGAGCCAGTATATTTCTGCCAAGCCTTGTTTCTTCTTCTGGATTCCACTAGAGGGACGGCCTACACATTATAAACTCATTACATATTTTGGGGTTGCCAACTCCCTAAGTAAGAAGATTATACTCATTTGGGTCGCGATGTGATATAACTATTTGCTTCTTTTTGCAGCATCTACTTGCAGCAAGCATTAAACATTTTATGCATACATATCTTACTGTTATGAGCAGCACTCCCTACTAGATTATCTGGTATATTCCTGTCAGCCACCCACCTAGGCCTTTAAACCAGTTTGCCAGGTTCAAGAATGACAAAGTTTCACCCCAACATGAGTAAGGGTGCTCCAGTGGATTTCTACTATTGGTCCTGCTCTGAGTTTTCCTTATTCCATCTGAGTATGGGGTAGCAAGTCATGGTGAACCGTTCCTCCCAGATTATGGAGCAGCTAGGAATGGCATAGTTATGACACTCGCCAGGGTGTCGGTACATATCCAACAGTCATCATAGCTTTTGTCAGTATTTCTAGCAAGTGAGTCATGTAATAGTTTATGATGCTGGAGGAATTTATTATCCTAAGGATCTTTGGGCAAGCTGTGCAATGTATAAGTTACCAGTCCCATATGGGACATCATGAAGAGGTAGACAAAGTTCTTAATCTTTCTTTAGTCATTGGGGGAAGTGATTATTTTGCAGTGGCTGGTGTGAATCCAGTTGTTCTTTACCTATAGTTTCCTAAAGATATCTGTTGTCAACACGAAATGGAAGGGGCCATCACAACAAGGCTCCTTCTCGCATGTCTTTGATAGACCTCCTGGTCACCTAATTCGAGGTTGTGACTGCTCAGGTTTCTGCTTAGATCTAGAATGGAATCAGAGACTTCTTTATATGCTGTTTTCAGGTATTTATGTAAGACCTCTGCATATTCTTTCATGCTGCTGTGTTGCATTTGTAAAACCTGCGGGAAATTGAGTCATGTCTTAGAAACAGGGACCAAGCAGGATCTTGTGGCAGGCACTCTGGCCCTGGCTTTCCTATTCCTTCCATAGCTTTCTGTATTTACAGCTTGAAATTTTAATTTAATCGCTATAGCTTTCCAGTGCTCTGAAGGTGGTAGGGGACATGAGGCCTGTTCTATACCTAGTGCACTTTTCACTTCCCTCATGAGTTCCTCTGTGAACTGTGTTCCTCTATTGATTTCTATTCTTTCTGGTAGTTCAAATTGACAAACAAGTTCTCTAATCAGCTTCTGGACAGTTGCCTTTGCTGTTGCTTTTGGTATCAGGTAGGCATCAGGCTAATCTGAAAAGAGGTCTACGCAAACAACAACATACATATATGCCTATCTTGGGAAGTTGCATATAGTCAATTTGCTCTCTTTGGCATGGGTACAGTGATTGAGGAGTGTGTTTCTGTAGGGCATTTTAATACTTTTTCTGTATGGTGTTTTACACACGTCATATACACTTTGGAGTACCTGGCTGTAGCACTACTAAAGCAAGATGTAACCCAAAATTTGTCTACTAGGGAACTCATGGCAGCCTTGGACTGGTGGGTCAGCATATGAGCTGCTTGAGCCATCATTGGGGACTTATTGCCCACACACCACAGGTCACCCCTTTCTAATTGTGCTCCCCATTTTCCCACTCCTTTTACCCTTCTGAGCTTGGTATTGAAGAGTTTTAAAGACATCTGGAGTAGTGTTGAGCGATTATTATCAACAAAGTTGAAATCGGCACGGTTTTTATGTTGATCGGATTTTTTTGATCACGCGATAATTTCGGTTAAAATCTGTGCATAATCTATTAATATCGCGCCATTTTCGGCGCTTCCTGTCATTTTGGTGGCCAGCAAATCTGCAAAGAGAATAGAGCAGGGTGAGCTGGGTGTGCGACGTCATGACTGGGATGTGTATGGTTGTGATTGGCTGGAAAAATCACATGACCTTGTTTTACAGAGAACAGCCCTTCCTGTTCATGGTCAGTGTGTGTCAGTGTATCATAAGAGCAGGACGTGTGCTCGGTCTCTCTCAAAACAGCTCAGCGAAACTGTTCTCTTTGTTCACACAGACAACTATGCTTTTAGCTGTGAACATTAGAACTTATGTAGATTAGAGGTTTTTAGTTACTTAGGCTGAGAATTTAAAAGGAGCATCTAGCGCTGTGCAGGCGAACACAGACAGACAGGCTGGCAGGCTTTAGAAAGGAGAGTGTATAATTGTGCAGCCCAGACTCTGCTTTGACCCTGCATTGAAATGGGTTTTTATTAACAGTTTTTGGCCAGTTTTTGGTGAAATATTAGCTTGTATTTGTGCAGCCTGTACTTATATTAGGATACAGATCTTTTCTAGTAACTGCAGGTGTATTTGATAGGTGAAAAACTCACCTTTTATTATCTGTACACAATTTAATTACGTGTTTTTCACTTTGCCGCAGCTCAGTGTTGTTCAAAGAGCCATTTTTTACTTATAATAGGATACAGAATTTTTCTAGTCACCACAGGTGTATTTATAGGTGCAAAAAACAAGTTTTATTATCCGTACACAATTTAATTAGGTTTAGTTCACTTTGGCGCAGTCCAGCTTTGTTCAAAGACCCATTTTTTACTTACAATAGGATACAGAACTTTTCTAGTCACCGCAGGTGTATTTATAGGTGCAAAAACCACCTTTTATTATCCGTATACATTTCAAATAGGTGTTTTTTTTTACTTTGGTGCGGCCCAGTTTTGTTCATAGAGCCACCTTGTACTTAAATTTGAATACAGAAATTTTGTAGTCACTGCAGGTGTATTTATAGGTGCAAAAACCATGTTTTATTATCCGGACACAATTTAATTAGGTTTGTCACTTGGGGCCGGCCATTTTTGTTAAATAGCCCCATCTTGTATGAATATTACCTTTACAGAAAATTTTCTAGTAATTGCGGTTTATGTCTAGGTGCAAAAACCACCTTTATATCCGTATACATTTCAAATAGGTGTTTTTTTTACTTTGGTGGGGGCCCAGTTTTGTTCAAAGAGCCACCTTCTACTTAAATTTGAATACAAAAATTTGGTAGTTACTGTTGGTGTATTTCATTGGTGAAAAAACCCACCGTTTGTTATCCGTATAACTTTTAAATAGCTGTATTGCACGTGGTGCGGCCATAGTTTTTTTCAAATAGCCACGTTGTACGACAATTCTGATAGAAAAATGTTCTAGCAACTGTTTTCGTTTGTCTTTGCTGCAAAAAACGCAATTTCACATCCGTGTAACTTCTGAATAGTTTTATTGCGCTCGTTGAATCTCAGTTTGGCGCAGATAGCGCACTTGTATGATATTTTGTTGAAAACTATAAATTCCTAGTCCTACTGTGCAGTTGTAAATACCTGGCACTGAAGGAAGAACATTGTTGATTTTGACTTACGGTTCTTCCACCAGACCGCATTTCACAGGTATTCGCTGGAAACAATTCAGTTTCTAATCCTAGTTGGCTGTAGGAAATTAGAGGGATTTAAGAATAGCTGTTATTTTACCGTCTTTTAATAGGAGACTTTCAAAAACTCTTCCATACCTTCTTAAATTTTTATCTTTCTGAACATGGAGCGAAATGCAGGTGGTAAGCGAGCAAAGAGGGGGGTAGGACATGGAGGTAGATGTACGAGAGAAGGTGCTCCTTCCAGTGCTGGCGACAACACACAAGCCAGCGGATCGTCGGTTGCAGGACAGTCAGGCCTGTCATCGCTGGGTCAGCGACAGCGTCGCCAATCTGTTCTTCAGTGGTTAATGCAACCTGCATCCAGCAGTCTTAACTCCTCATCCTCCCAGTCACGGCCACAAATTTCGTCATCAGCATCATCAGCATCCGTCCAACATAAAGCAAAGGCAGCCCAAATGTCAACTCGTGTACCCACCACTGTGGATAATCCATTTTCTGAAGACCTATTTGATGACAAAATGCGGTTGGGGTCAGAAGGCATGTTAAAAGATCAAGAGGCCAAAGAGGATGATTTAGTCTGCTCTGACGCCCAGTTACTGATGCCATCAGAGGAGGGGGAAGGAAGCGGTAAAATCGGCAAAAATCCCGGGCGGTCGGCAACACCTTGCAGTGCCTCTTGCTTGTAGCACGCAGCTCCTGGATGCAGAATGTCAGGACGACGAAGTCACCTGTGTTGATGATGATGATGACGACATTGCGGATCCAACTTGGTCTTTTCCGCAGAATTTTCTTGCGAGCGCTTCATCGCTGGACGAGGAGGAAGACGATGGGGTAGTGTCAATATGGGTCCCACCTCAAAAAGGGAGAGGGCAGTCGCAGAAGTCCGCTGATATGATTCCGCCAGCCACGGTCAGCGGAAACCTCGCTTATCGCCGTCGAAAAGGTCCAGGACATCTCAAGCCTCTGATTCACCCAGCGATGTCATATGCCGCCTTTGCCGTAAACGCATCAGTAGAGGGAAGAATCTTAGGTGTTTAACCACGACCAACATGTCTAGTCACATGCAGCGAATGCATGAGTTGAAAAGGAGGCAACACTTGGCCAAAAAAGGCCAGACCGACGCCGGGCTTCCAACCACTGTCACACCCTCTGTCTCCGCCTCCTCCGCCACCACCAAGCGTTCCTCAGCTGGCCATGTTTCTCAGAGTTATGAATCAGGGATCAGCCTCCGCTTCAGCCTCCACCGTCGCCCGAGTACCACCAGCACCACCAGAGACCCATCCTACACCTTCTCCTTCCACCAGTTTGACGACCTGCACACCGTACAGCAGCCAGTCTAGCAGCCAGCCTTCTGTCTTCCAGGATTCGGAGCAGAAGAGACATTTTAACCCAAACCATCCCAAAGCCAAAAGCCTGAATGTCGGCATGTTGCCTTTCTGTCTGGTGGACACAGATGTGTTCCGCCATGTCACGGCCCTTGCCTGCCCCCAATACCAGATGCTGAGCAGGCATTTCTTTGCCAGAAAAGCCGTCCCTGCCTTGGCCAGCCACGTGTCTTGTAAAATTTCAAGCGCGTTGTCTGCATCTGTGTCTGGAAAAGTCCATCTGACCACCGACACATGGACTAGTAAGCACGGCCAAGGCCGCTATATCTCTGTGACAGCTCACTAGATGAGCTGGGTGGATGTCTTTGGTGGTAACGGTGGGTCTCAGGCTCGGCGCACGCTCTTCAAAACCGCAGGGATGGTGCAGGGTTCTTTCCCCCAAGGTCCTCTGGTGGCATCATGTGCCCAGAGAAACCAGACCTAGTTGAAATTAATCTGTCTTAGAGACCGTCCACACACAGGTCAGGAGCTGTGGACGGCTCTTCGTAACAAGACCGAGCGCTGGCTGGGTGACAAGAACCTTGTGGCAGGCAAGGTGGTGTGCGATAACGGTCGAAATCTGCTGGCCGCCCTTAAGATCGGTAGGCTGGAGCACATCCCTTGCCTGGCACATGTCATGAACCTTGTCGTCCAGAAATTTCTAAAGCACTACCTGGGTCTAGTCTGCCTGCTGAGGAAGGCTCGAGGTCTGAGTTCGCACTTCCGCCGTTTGCACCCTGCTTCGTCCCGCCTGGCTGCGTGGCAGCGTCAGCTCGGCCTCCCCGTCAACCGTCTCATTGTTGACGTGGCAACACGCTGGAATTCCACCCTCCACATGCTCCAGCAATTGTGGCAGCAGCGCAATGCCATTACGCAGTATGAAGTGACACATGGCCTGACAAGCAGCGGTGTGGACCTCGGGGTGTTGAGCCACTGAGAGTGGAGGCCGGTGAAAGAGCTCTGCACTAGTGTTGAGCGATTACGTTGACTATTGTCATCGGGTCGATAGTCGATATCGGCAATTATCAAGGCAATTTCCGATAGTCGATAATAGATTATCGCCGATGACCATTAAAGTCTATGGGAGAGGAACAACACCTTCATTCTTACACCCAAACAGGGCTGGAGAAGCTGGAATTAACATCCACAACAGTCAAATGGATACGTGCTACATCTTAGGCAACACACTTAGGTTATAAAAGCCACAGAAAAAAAGTCACACACCATTCACTATCCCTGTCTTGTACCACAGCATGACCCTTAAACCTGCATGACCCACAAATTAAAAAGTGCCGGAAGGCAGTATGATTTGAACCATCATTTTACTTGAACTGGACATTGACTATACCTGTCCTGGAATGCAGCATGACCCTTAAACCTATCTGACCCACAGATTAAAAAGTGCCGGAAAAAGGAGTCTTTTAACCACCATTTTAGTTGAACTGGACATTGACTATACCTGTCCTGGGCCACAGCATGAGCCGCAGACCTGCATGACCCCCAGATTTAAAAAGTGCTGGAAAAAGTAGTCTTTCAACCACCATTTTAGTGGAACTGGACATTGACTATACCTGTCCTGGACCGCAGTATGAGCATTAGACCTGTCTGACCCACAGATAAAAATGTGCCGGAAAAATGTGTCTTTCAACCACCATTTTTTTTTTTTTTTTTTTTAAACTGTGATTTTTATTAATGATTTTCAAGATAAGGTACACAAACCATATGCGCATATAATAACACGTACATTCAAATATACTAAGATAATTAGTGAAATATCACACGAGACAGGGAGAGAATACAATGAGAGCATGCATTACTGTCCCATAATGGTGGTGAAATGAACATCAACCACCATTTTAGTTGTACTGGACGTTGACTATATCTGTCCTGGGCCACAGCATGAGCACCAAACCTGCATGACCCCCAGATTAAAAAGTGCCGTAAAAAGGAGTCTTTCAACCATCATTTTACTTGAACTGGACATTGACTATACCTGTCCTGGGTAACCTACATCTGTTCAAGTCTTCCTGTACCTACCTTGTACAATTAAGAGGAATATTTGTATCAGCTATTTTGTACATGCAAGTTTTTTAGTAGTTTAATTCTAGAAAACACATTTTTAAAATAGGATGGAATCCCACCACGTCTTTGTTTCTCTTTTTTTTTTTATTGTATTAAATTGGTTGTCTCACTACAGGGATTGATAGCTATTTTAAAGATCTTGCAAAAACAAGTCATTTTGCAAAATGTGTCCATTAACAGTGTCCTACCTATTCCTGTTTTTTACAGCACCATCACCCTTGAGCCACTTTTGACAATTGTGAAGAACAAATGTCTGTTAGAAACCACATTTTTTTTTATAATAGGACCTGTAGTATAGCTGAATTTCACAGCAAAATGCCCCCAAAAATTCAAAACATGACCCTTGAGCCACTTTTGACAATTGTGAAGAACAAATGTCTGTTAGAAACAACATTTTTTAGAATAGGACCTGTAGTATTGCTGCATTTCAAAGCAGCATGACCCAAAAAATTATAAAAATGACTTCTCAGCCACTGTTAAAAATTGTGAAGGAGAAATGCCACTTAGAAGCCACATTTCTGTTCCAAAGGACCATGATTATAGCTGTATCTCACAGCACCATGACCCCAAAACCATTGACAATGCGAAAAATTCTAAAGATGAAGTGAGTAAATGGAATACTGTTTTGTCATGAAATCTTGGTGTCTTTTACAGTCTCCTCACAGCAAAACCAGCAAAATGAACTTTTGGGAACTGAGAATAAAAATTGCAGTAATAGATCATTTAAAAAAAAAGTTTTCAAGAGGACCATTTCTGTTTGAAGAGGAATGTGAAGTAGACCGGCAACTAATCGGTGACCTCTGGCAATTGGGGGCCACAACATCAGAGATCCATGCCTGATTCATCTTGATGAAAGTCAAACGATCCACATTATCTGTGGAAAGCCGGATGCGTTTGTCTGTAATGACTCCTCCAGCTGTGCTGAAGGTCCGCTCAGATATGACGCTGGCTGCTGGGCAGGACAACACCTCTATGGCGTGGCGAGCGAGCTCGGGTCATTCATCCATTTTGGATACCCAGAAGTCAATTGGGTCCGGAACACATCCAAAAACATCGGTGTTGAGACGCAGATAGTCGTGCACCATGATCTTAAGCTGGTCTCTGTGTGTTGTATGTGTGCCCTGCATTACATGCGTTGGTGAGGTGGTAAATAAAGATTGCCAGAGGTCACCCATTAGGCTTCTGCCACATTGTCTGCTGCTGCCGCTACGGCTACTTGGCACTCTACTGCTGTCACGTCGCTGACGTTGTTCCACCGTGACATTTGAAGAACGTGAAGCAGACGAAACAGATGTCTCCAGTTGATCAATCAGCAAGGTCTCCATTTCCTGCATTTTACTCTCTATTTGGGTGGGTGGAAGGAAAGTGCTGAGTTTGGTTTTGTACCGGGGATCCAGGACGGTGGCCACCCAGTAACTGTTGTTCATTTTGATGGCCTTAATGCGAGGATCATGTTGGAGGAAATGGAGCATCCAAGCACTCATGTGAGAGATGGAGCCTTGATTTCCCAAGCCTCTGGGTCGAGGGGCACTAGCAAACTGATCTTCCTCATCTGCCTCCTCTGCCTCAAATTCGCGCCAACCTCTTTCCAAGGCAGGGACGTCGGTAACATCGGTGTCTAGGAATACCTCCTCCTCCTCCACCTCCTCCTCCTCCTCCTCCACTGCCTCCGGCACCGCTTCAAAACTGTCATCGCTGGGTCAGTGCTGAGGAAGGCTCGAGGTCTGAGTTCGCACTTCCGCCCTTCGCACCCTGCTTAATCCCGCCTGGCTGTGTTGCAGCATCAGCTTGGCCTCCCTGTCAACCGTCTCATTGTTGACGTGGCAACACGCTGGAATTCCACCCTCCACATGCTCCAGCGATTGTGGCAGCAGCGCAATGCCATTACGCAGTACGAAGTGACACATGGCCTGACTAGCAGCGGTGCGGAACTCGGGGTGTTGAGCCACCGAGAGTGGAGGCAGGTGAAAGAGCTCTGCACCATCCTTGCCAGTTTTGAAGAAGCCACCAAAATGGTCAGTGCGGACAATGCCCTTGTCAGCATGACCATTGTGGTGATCTTAGTTCTGGAACGATCGTTGGACACTCTGAAACATCAGGTCCCACCAGCGACAGAGGAGGAGACGGACACAGATGTGGACACGAGCCTTTCTTTCCGTCGAATCCACAAGGCCCGACAGTTTCTCAATTTTATCGGTCTTCATTAGGCAGTGGTTCGGGGTCCAGGGCTAGTGCAAGGCGGCGCCTCAGCTCTCAGGGTGCATCATCTGAGGCAAGTCAGGGCTGTGTTGAAGCTGTGCCGGAGGAAGCGGAGGAGGAGGAGGTATTCCTAGACACCGACGTTACCGACGTCCCTGCCTTGGAAAGAGGTTGGCGCGAATTTGAGGCGGAGGAGGAAGATAAGGAAGATGAGTTTGCTAGTGCCCCTCGACCCAGAGGCTCCATCTCTCACATGAGTGCTTGGATGCTCCATTTCCTCCAACATGATCCTCGCATTAAGGCTTCAAATAAAAATTTTACGGTTGCCCCCCCTCCGGGGATCCCCGGTACAAAAAAAAACTCAGCCTTTCTTTCCACCCACCCAATAAGAGTAAAATCGGGAAAAATGGAGACCTTTGCGATGATCAACTGGAGAATTGTTGCTTTGCTTCACGTTTTTCAAATGCCCCGGGGGAAAAAACAACTCACGACGACACAGTAGAGTGCCAAGTAGCCGTAGCGGCAGCAGCAGCGGCAAGGGGGCAGAAGTATGGGTGACCCTGGCATCTTTATTTACCACCCACCAACGCATGAAGCGGGGAAAACCTAAACACACAGAGCCATTTTAAGATCATGGGAACGACACTGCGTCTCAACACGATGTTTTTTGGATGTGTTCCGGACCCAATTGTTTTGGGGTATCCTAAATGGAGAATGGCCCGAGCTCGCTCGCCACGCCATAGAGGTGTTGTCCTGCCCGCCCCCAAGCGTCATATCTGAGGGGACCTTCATACAGTTTGGGGGAGCAAAAGACAAACGCATCCAGCTTTCCACAGATAATGTGGATATTTGACTTTCATAAAGATGAATCGGCATGGTCTCTGATGTTTTTTCCCCCCAAATTGCGAGGTCCCGATTATTGCCGGCCCCCTACTTACATTTCTTTTCAAACAAAAAAGGGGTCCTCTTTGAAAAACTTTTTTTTTTTAAAATGATATTTTTCTCAATTTTTTTCTCATTTTCCCAAAGTTCATTTTTCCCTTGTTTTGCTGGGGAGATTGTAAAAGACCCCAAGGTTTTCATAAAAAAAACGGTATTCCATTTACTCACTTCTTTTTTTAAAAAATTTTCGCTTGCAAGGTTTTTTTGGGGTCTTTTGCGGAGATACAGTTATAATCTGGCCTTTTGGAACAGAAATGTGGCTTCTTAGGGGGCATTTCCCATCAAAATTTTTTTAACAGTGGCTGAGAAATCATTTTTAACATTTTTGGGTCATGCTGTTTTTAAAATGCAGCAATCTACAGGCCATTATAAAAAAAAAGTTGTTTCTCAGCATTTGTTTTTTCACAATTGGGCAAGAGGGGGTCAAGGGTCATGGTCTGTCCCCGAAACGGGAGGGAGGATACTGTTTTAAAGGACACATATTGCAAAATGACTTTTTTGAAAGATCGAACTACAAACAATCCCCGTAGTGAGACAACCCCCTTTAATAAAATTTAAAAAAAAAGAAACAAAGATGTGGTGGGGTTTCCACTTTTTTAAAAATTTTTTTCTAAAAATTAAAACTAAAAAACTTGCATGACAAAAAAGCGATACAAATATTTCCCCTGAATTGCACGGGGGGCAGGAAGACTTGAAAAGATGTAGGTTACCCAGGGCAGAATATAGTCAATGTCCAGTCCAACAAAAAAGGTGGTTGAAAGATCTTTTTCCCCGGGACTTTTTATCTTTGGGGGCAACAGGTTTTAATGGGCTACGTGGAACAGAACAGGTATATCAATTCCAGTTCAAATAAAATGTGGGTTTAAAGCCTCCCTTTTTCAGGCACTTTTTTAAAAATGGGGGTCCCCTGCAGGTTGGGGCTCATGCGTGCCCCGGCAGGGATAGTCTATGTTCAGTTCAACTAAAAGGTGGGTTTTAAAAACTCCTTTTTCCGGGACTTTTAATCTGGGGGGCATGAAGGTTTTGGGGGCCCGGTGGCCCAGGGGCAGGGGATATCTATGTTCAGTTAAACTAAAAAGGGGGTTGAAAGACCCTTTTTCCGGGACTTTTTTTTAAAATTTCTAGGGAGGGGGTTTCCAGGAAAAAAAAGTTTAAAAGATTTTTTCCCCCCATTTTTTTTTGTGGGGCCAGGAACAGGGGGGAAATGTCAATGTCCAGTTCAAAAGTCCAAAATTATCTTGGGAAACCGGATCGTTTTTCTGTAATGACTCCCCCCAGTGTGCTTTAAGGTGTCACGCATGAGTGCCACTGGCCGATTTAAAATTACACGGGGTTACCCTG
This sequence comes from Phyllomedusa bahiana, assembly GCA_025379985.1. Classification (NCBI taxonomy): domain Eukaryota; kingdom Metazoa; phylum Chordata; class Amphibia; order Anura; family Hylidae; genus Phyllomedusa; species Phyllomedusa bahiana. The sequence continues at coordinate 24,534 of JAODAL010032664.1, read as the reverse complement.
TTCGTTGGATATCAATAAATCATTAATACCTTTCTCTGTTTTTATAGAGTCGTTCCAACATATGGAGGGTGGAATTCCAAAAGTTTGGGAAAAGTCACATACAGCCCCAAGTTGGGGGAGGCCGGTTTGCACTGCAATTAAGGAGGGGGGTGCTTGGGGTTAAGAAAGGCTGAAGTGCATGCAAATTTTTCCCGGCCCTTTTTAGAATGTCTTGCAAAAGGGTGAAGACTTGAACAAAAAAAAATGAACATGTATGCAAAATTTAGGGAGCATGGCTTCCCCCCCCCGCAGCAGGACACCATGTTCTTTCCATCGTCGTCACAATGTTTCTATTTTTTTTTGTTTTTTGTGGGGGAAAAACCACAAATCGATGACAAATTGCATGACCCGGACTTTCCTTTGGGTGACTTCTTCTCCCAGGGAAATACCCCTGTCCAAATTGGGTCATCAAAAATTTAAAGGCCCTTTTTCCCCTGTTCATCAATTTCCCCCCCTTTTTTTAAAAAATTTCCCCAGTTAATATATTTAAATTTCCTGTATAAAATTTCCCTCTGGTTCAATAAAATTTCCCTGTTAATATAATTTATTTCCCCCTTTTCATTTCAAAAATTTCCCCCCCCCGTCATACATTTCCCCCCCTTTTAAAATATTTATTCCTGTTCTCAATTTCCCCGTTCACAGTTCCTCTTCTGTGTACCCAAAAATTTTTTTTTAAGTTTACCTGACCTCGAAAACCCCCCGCCTGCCCGACCCCGTTGGCCCAACTTTGACTACGAGTTTTTTGTCTTACATTTTAGGCCGGCTACGCTTCGGCTGCCCCTGCAAGCCCCAACCCGGGTAGGCCCCGGCAAACTTCCCCGCCGAAAGTCCCCATCCTGCCTTGCGGTGGGCCTTTGGGGAAAACTGGGGGCCTACTTGGACCCCGCTTCCCTGACGTGGCCGCTGCCACCCTTGCGGTGGTAGAGGGGGCCACTGCCCGGTCTTTAACTGGCAGAAATGAATGCCAAATTTCCTGGCCAATTCTTTGAAATGGGGCAGACCCCCCCCCTTTAAAAGGGGGGATGCAGTACCCCCAACTTGCACAGGACTGGTCACTTTTTCACCTTAGGGATGGGTAGACGCCAACTGCTGGGTTCTTGGCAAACACTCGGTGAATGACTGTGGCAAAATGATGCCGAGGAGCAGGAGTAAATTGAACCGGTAGATGATTAAAAAAGACAGGGATTGTCTTCAGCAGAGGTGGGGAAGCTTGACTGCCTGAAATAAACAGGTGTGCCACTGGGTGCTGCTGCGTTTGGGGGAGGATGGACCACCACACTGAAAACACGTATGGGGAAAATGCTGTTGAGGCAGGGCCGAGGTGCCAACGTTAGGTCCCTGATCACGTTTTACTTTCTGCCCACAGATTCGACATATAGCCATGTTCGCCTCCTCTGTTGTCTTAGCAAAAAACTGCCACACCGCTGAGTAGGTGATTTTACCACCAAAGCGCTGCACTGACTGACTGTTACCGCCGCTGACCCGGTGAGCCCCTGTGCCACTAATTTCTGGGACCTGCAAAGTGGTGGTCTAAATCATGGCCATTTGGCTCCCAACCTCGCACTGCTGCCACCCTGCTGACTCCCGGCCACACTACCGACTTAAGGGCTGCGCTACTGTCTGACACGCAAGCTGCTGCTCTCTTCTCCCAATGATAATGATAAAGCCCTTGTACACTGTTGGTCTGGGTCAGCTGATAGCATCACATGGCTTTCAAAACCACCAGTATGCAGATGACACCCAACTTTACATCTCCGGCCCAGACATTAACTCTCTACTGTCCAAGATCCCAGATTGTCTGTCGTCCAAATCCTCCTTCTTCTCCTCCCGTCTCCTAAAACTTAATGTAGAGAAAATGGAATGCTTCCAGGGCCGGGACAATGGGTAGTCGAGGGTAGGTGACCGTGTAGGGCCCCACTTCATCCCAGGGAGAAAAGGGGGCACAAAGAGGCATGGTGTGGGCTGAATATTTCATTTGGGGGGCATTTTATGCCTTGTTTAACTAGGGCACCAGAATGCCTTGTCCCAGCCTTGCTTGCTTCACCCAGCTCCCAAGTGGGATCGGCTACATCGATTAGTGTTTGCCTGTCACCGCCGTCCACATCAACGGTGTCACTGTACAAAGCCTGACCACTCGCAACATAACCCCCCATTGCAACTCTCCTCATCACTATTTGCCCGCTTCTGCAAGAAGCAGCGGATGTCTTCTACACCTCTTTGCTGCCCACTGTCCTCAAATAGTTGGTCCTCGCTGTATAGTGGCTCAGAGGCCACAGCACATAGTAGTTCTCTGGCTGTGGGAAGTGAACGGGAAAGAGGTGGGTTGAGGATAGGTGAGAGCCCCTCACCTGCTCCCGGACTATGCCAACTAGGGGTTGTGTGTGACAAACCCACCGACTTTTGGCTGGGGTTGTCAGATGTTATCTGGGAGAAAGTGTATGACCTAGTGTGTGGTCAACACATGGCTGGTAGATGACACCGATGCTGTGCCTGCAGGTGACTCCTGCTGTGACGTCTCCTTACTGTGCTGAGATCTGTGGCGGCTCCAGTAACCTACTACTGTGTTCTTTGACGCTATGGTAGGATCTTAGCCCTCAGCTTGTTTTTTTTCCAGCTGGCGCTGCCATGACTTTATCAGGCTGCATTCCTGCTTCAGTATTTTAGTCAGTTTTGCCCCCATAAGTGCCCAGGGAATTTTAGAGTGAAGCAATTCTAAGAGCGGCGGCAGTCATATGCGTGTCATACTAAAACACAGCATTGTATGAAGACAAAACCAAGCTCCCTCTGCATATTTAAGCATGGTTCAATGTTCTACAGCACCCTACAGGCTCTCTGCAGCCTGGAAATAGTTGTTTTTTAACGTGATTGTCCCGAAGTAATTCGGAACAAAACGAATTTTGTAGGAAAATTCGGCGAACCGAATTTTTGAGAAATTCGCCCATCTCTAGTCGTATCTCATCTTGTTATTGTTGGTGGCTGCTACAAATGGTTTGTGATTCCATAACAGATTGTGTAACCTTCCTCCTGGTTGCACTTTCATGTTATGTATGATGTAAAGTGTATGTAACCTATGCTGTACTGTCATATTATAGATGATGTTTAGTGTAGGTAGCCTGTGCTGTACTGTCATGTTATGTATGATGTATAGTGTTTGTAACCTGTGCTGTCATGTTATGGATGATGTATAGCAGATGTCCCCAACTCCAGTCCTCAAGGCCCGGCAACAGGTCATGCTTTCTGGCTTTCCTTAGCATTGCACAGGTGATTTAATTATTGTCAGTGCATTCGTGTGGAGATCCCTGAAAACATGGCCTGTTGGTGGGCCTTGAGGACTGGAGTTGGGGGAACACTGATGTATAGTGTAGGTAACCTGTGCTGTACTGTCATGTTATGTATGATGTATAGTGTAGGTAACCTGTGCTGTCATGTTATGTTTTGAATGTATAGTGTAGGTAACCTGTGCTGTACTGTCATGTTATGTAGATGTATATGTAGTAACCTGTGCTGTAGCTGTATGTATGATGTATGTGTAGGTAACCTGTGCGACCGTTTAGTTATATATGATGTTATAGTGTTGGTAACCTGTGGTGTTGCTGTCATGTTATGTATGATGTATAGTGTAGGTAACCTGTGCTGTACTGTCATGTTAGTATGAGTATAGTGAGTAAAACCCGTGGGTGTACTGTCATGTTGGGATGATGTATAGTGAGGTACCTGTGCGTATGTATGTTATGTATGATGGATAGTGTAGGTAATCTGTGCTGTTTATGTTATTATGATGTATAAGTGTAGGTAACCTGTGCTGTGCTGTCATGTTATGTCTGATGTATAGTGTAGGGAACCTGTGCTGTCATGTTATGTATGGTGTATAGTGTAGGTAACCTGTTCTGTGCTGTCATGTCATGTATGATGTATAATGTAGGTAACCTGTGCTGTGCTGTCATGTGATGTATGATGCATAGTGTAGTACCTGTGTTTGACTGCTGAATCCAAGATGTTAGTGTAGGTAACCGTTCGTGCTGTCATGTTATGTATGATGTAAGTGTAGGAACCTGGGTTTAGTATTTATGTATGATGTATAGTGTAGGTAACCTGTGCTGTGCTATCATGTTATGTATGATGTATAGTGTAGATAACCTGTGCTGTACTGTCATGTTATCCAAGATGTATAGTGTAGGTAACCTGTGCTGTACTGTCATGTCATGTATAATGTATAGTGTAGGTAGTTGGTGCTCTGTCGCAGTTCCTTGCATGTTGATTGGCAATAGATTTATACCAGTTATTAATACATTTCCCATCTTACGTTTTGATGATACAGTGGGGAAAATGTATTTATTCAGCCACCAATTGTGCAGGTTATCCTGCTTAAAAAGATGAGAGAGGCCTGTAATTGGCATCATAGATCAACCTCAACAATGAGAGACAAAATGAGAAAACAAATCCAGAAAATCACCTGATTTGGAAAGAATTTATTTGCAAATTATGGTGGAAAATAAGTATTTAGTCAATAACAAAAGTTAATCTCAATACTTTGTTCTATTTCCTTTGTTGGCAATGACAGAGGTCAAATTCTTTCTGTAAGTCTTCACAAGATTGGCACACACTGTTGCTGGTATGTTCCTCCATGCAGATCTCCTCTAGAGCAGTGATGTTTTGGAGCAGTCGCTGGGCAACACGGAATTTCAATTCCCTCCAAAGGTTTTCTATGGGGTTGAGATCTGGAGACTGGCTAGGCCACTTCAGGACCTTGAAATGCTTCTTGCGAAGCCACTCCTTCATTGCCCTGATGGTATTTTTTATCATTGTCATGCTGAAAGACCCAGCCATGTTTCATCTTTAATGCCCTTTCTGATGGAAGGAGGTTTTCACTCAAAATCTCATGATACATGTCCCCATTCATTCTCTTATGTACATGGATCAGTCATTCAGAGAAATAGCCCCAAAGCATGATGCTGCCACCCCTATGCTTCAGAGTAGGTGTGCATTCTTTGGATTCAACTCGGCATTCTCTCTCCTCCAAACACGACGAATTGTGTTTCTACCAAACACTTCTACTTTGGTTTCATCTGACCATATGACATTCTCCCAATACTCTTCTCGATCATCCAAATACTCTCTAGCAAACTTCAGATGGGCCCGGACATGCACTGGCTTTAGTCGGGGGACACGTCTGGCACTGCAGGATCTGAGTCCCTGGCGGCGGATTGTGTTTCTGATGGTAGCCTTATGTTGGTCCCAGCTCTCTGCAGGTCATTCACTAGGTCCCCCCATGTGGTTCTGGGATATTTGCTCACTGTTCTTGTGATCATTTTGACCCTGTCAAGTGGATGATTTAATGGAAAACATTAAAATCTGTGCTATCATTATACCCTCATCAAGCTCACCAGATACTGCTTTTTATTACATTATTACATCCTTATCCAAGTTCATCAGATATTTTCACCCTGCTTTGCTTAGAACAGCTACTGCTTGCGAGAAACCAAAAGGCCTTTAAGAAGTTCCTGGAGGATACAGAAAGGAATGTTTGTTATCAGCAATGCCAAATTATATTGCGTAGATGTAAATAATCTGCCTTAGCAACAGCCAATTAGTCAAACATATAGTGTGATTCTTAATATGTACCAAAAGATGTATCAAGTTGTAACTTCGTGTTAATAAAGTAGATTTTATGCACCACCGACCTGTGTGTGGCTTGTATTTCTCAGCTCTTAAAAGCTGTAATCACCTAAATTGGACGGAGACATCTAATTGGATAGGAGTTAAAAGAAAAGATAATTCTACACCTAATTTCCGAAGCAGACAACCCCACGGGGTGAGATCTTGCATGGAGCCCCAGATCGAGGGAGATTATCATTGGTATATTGCATGTCCATTTTCTAATTATTGCTCCCACAGTTGATTTCTTCACACTAAGCTGCTTGCCTATTGCAGCCTCAGTCTTCCCCGCCTGGTGTGGGGCTACAATTTTGTTTCTGGTGTCCTTCAGCAGCTCTTTGGTCTTCACTAGAGATGGGCAAATCAATTCTAACAAAGTGGAATTAGTTTAGAATCTCATGAAAACTTCGGTTCTGCACAAAGCCGAAGTTTATGGTACTTTGCGGGAACGAAACGTCTTTTTTTTTTTTTTATAAAATGGCCACTAGCACATGGCGTGACATGGGGCAGAGAGCTCTGGGAGGAAGAAAAGAACACCCTCAACATGTGCAGACATGAAGCCAATCCGCAGTCAGCGGGCTTCTGTGACGTCACAGCCCTATAAATACGGACGCCATCTTAAATTCTCACACTTCTCACTGTGACTCCTGTCAATAAGCATTTATCTGCTGCTGCTGCAGCGCTATATTGCACTCTTTAGCAAAGAACCTAGTTTTTTCAGCTACTGGAGTGAAAGACCATCACAAGTGTATGTCATTTGCATACTTGCTACTCAACCAGCGTTATTATTTTGTTTTAGTTTGTGGAGTATTCTCCCTAGTCCAGAGTGGGTGTACTTCTGTCCATACACGCCTAAATTACATCTGGTTGTTCTGTAGGGTATTTCATACCCAAGGCTTAATTAAGCCTCTTGTTTCTGGGGTAATTTGGAGTAAAATACAGGGTTTGTATTTTTTTGCCCCATATACGCCTGAATTACATCTGGTTTTTCTGTAGGGTATTTCATACCCAACGGTTAATTTAACCTCTTGATTGTGGGGTAATTTGGAGTAAAACATGGGGTGTGTGTTTATAATATACAGTGTATAGATAAATGGTACGCACACCTTAGGAAGATAGGAAAATTTGGGTGCTGGGTGAAGAAGGATCAATGATCCACATACAGTAGAAGATATATTCACCGCACACCAGGGATGATTACTTCAAGTATATTTATTTATTTAGTGCATATCAGAGGCAAAGATATAAAATCACCAATATCAGGATGAGTATTGCTAAACAAATGCTTTACAAAAGATAAGTATACTGCATAGGAGTTTTTTCCTTGTTTTATGCAGAAGAGAGAGATGTCATAATAAACGACGTTTCGGCCAATAGCCTTTTTCGAGAGACATCTGTAATAGGAAAAAATGGTGTGAACAATCAGAACCAAGTAGAGGTATGACCAAAGAATAAGGGGGCCCATTTTGGTACAGAAAAAAAAGTAAATCAAATGAGGTAAAGAGAAAGAGAAGAGGGGGGGGGGGGGGAAAAGCGGTTGTTTCAGAAGGGGAAGTGAAAATTGGAAACAAGGAAAAATATAAAAAAAAAAAGGGGAAAAAGGGAAATGAAAAAATTAGGGAAGTTGGATTAGCTTACCATTGAATGTATAAGAGATTTAATGGGGCAGTAAAAGGTATTATGAAAGGATAGCTAAAAGGGTAAAAAAAAAAAAACCGTAAGGACGGCCCCAAAAAATATTTTTAATATATATGAGATAAGGTAAAATAGAGTTATAAAAATTTTACCATATTTTTCGGGAAGGAATGGAGTCCCAAGGGGGAAAAAAGCCGCTGTAGAAAAAGGCAATTAGCCAAAATGGCTGGGGAAAATAAAAACCAAAAGTAATGGAAGTAAAGAAAATAAAGGTTTAAAAATGATCGGATGATCTAAGGGCGGGGAGATGAAAGCCAAAATAGGTCCGGGGTAAAGGAAGAAACGCGGCGGGCGCCCGGAGCTGTGTGGGGGCTCACGACTGCCGAGCCTCCGGGCGCCGGTTATACCCGGGGCATGCGTGTTATGGACGCGCAGCGCATACGTCGCGGTTATGGAAGGAAAGGGGCAGAAAGAGGTATAGTGCGCTGGTAGAAGCTGGGGCAGGCGCAATAGGCAAGAGAGGACATATTGAGAAGTAAAAGGAAAAAAAAAAGGGAGATTAAAGTATATGATGTATTAGGAAAAAATAGAACTAATGAAAAATGAAAATGGGGGGTATAAAGGGAAAATTTAGTATAAGAAAAGGAATTTAGTAGAGGGGGGGAGAAATAATAATAGAATAGGGGGAAACAGTGTAATAAAAAAGAGTTGTAAAAGAGAAGAAAAAAGGGAAAAAATAAGGGTCAAGCATTAGTAGTATGAAAGGGGGGAAGAGATTGAAGGAAATCATATAGGGATGATACAACAAGGAAATCACTTGAAGTATACAAATATTCCCCCATGTGTCTCATTCATGTACTAAATTATAATAAATAAACAAAAAATCAAGCAACAAGTAATATGGGCAATCAATAACGATGTCGACTCCCGTTAAGCCCTAGCGGTTCAATGTTGATAGTTAGTATCCAATAAGTTCTTTCTGAGTAACGTAGCTACCCTGTTCCCACCTTTTCGGGGGTTTTTGGGAAAATGTTTATTTTGAAACCCTAATGTGAGCTGATGGTTTGGTGTGTAAAATGGCCCAATTGGAAAAAGATTTTCATGGGAGGTATTGTAGATTTTTGCTTAATACTCTTCTTTGATGGCTTGTGATGTTTGGTTTGTAGGCCCTTTCCCGCATGGACTTTAAAAAATAACCACAAAATTAGGCGGCGGTAAGTTCCCTTTTAAGGGAAACTTTTGGGCCGTTAAGGGTGTGTGAAGAAATTTCCCCTTTGTGACTGCGAAATTGGACATAACAGGGGAAAATCCCTCGTTTTGGGCGTGGAGAAGTGATTTCCTGTCGTGGGCGTTTTGGGGCAAGTTGCTTTTAAATAAAAAGGGCCTAAGTTTTTTCTTTTTTGTAGCCTGAAAAAGGTAAATTCTGGAAAGTTTATTTGTGGGTAAGATCTTTGAGAAGGGCCCTGTTTCGAACAATGTAAAAATTTTTTGGGTAAAAGGGTGGTATTTAATACCAATGGAATACGTTCAAGGCGTTATTAGTGGTTGTCAAGGTTGTTGTGGGGGTATTGGAAATTTCGATGTATCAAATAATTGTGTGGGACCCCGTTTTTTGGAAGCGTGTTTTTCATTTCTTCAAGTCATCCCGTCTCCGTAAGATCCCGGGGCAATGCGGCTACACGCGTGAATGGGGAACGGGTAGGGGTCGTTAGTTCCGGGAGTGGTTGCTCTTATAGGTAAAAGACTGTTCGGTTGTGGGTTTTTTGTAAAGATCCTGGGAAGATTCCAGGGCATCGGACATGTTGGGGGGTATCAAGGAAATGAAAAATTTTCGGGATGTAATTTAAGGTAAAAATTTTAAAACTGGGGGAATAGAGTTCAAGAAAGAAAGAAAAAGAAGTAAAGATGAAAGTACCAGTCCCCTACAAAAAATGTCGTCAATGAAACTTAAAAAGAAAAGAATGTTTTATAAAAAGAGGATGGTTTTTAATGTAGTCCTGTTCAAACTTGCCTATTTATATTGGATACGGTGGGCCATATTGTGCCCCAGGCGGACCCTTTTTTTTGTTTGATAGATTTTTTTCGAAAAAGAAAAAAAGTTGTTAGTAAAAAATTTGTGAAGTAAGTCTAGGCAGAACTTTGGCTAATTGGAAAATGTGGGTTTTTCAAGAAACTAGGATGAATCAATGCCTAAGTTGATCATGGAGGTGTAAAAACTAGTGACATCCCCGGCATGTTATGAGGTTTGTGAAAAGGAGAAACCCTTTTAATTTTTTTTGGAAAGTCCCCGGGTTTCCCGGGGGAAGGAAGGTGTGGATCTAACCAAGGTGTCAAATTTTTTTAAATAAAATTGAAAAGGAGAAAGGATGGAGTCTTTGAGGCTAAATACAACCAGCGTTTTTATTTGTTTTGTTTGTGGGTATTCTCCCTATCCAGAGGGGTGTACTTCTGTCCATACACGCCTAAATTACATCTGGTTGTTCTGTAGGGTATTTCATACCCAAGGCTTAATTAAGCCTCTTGTTTCTGGGGTAATTTGGAGTAAAATACAGGGTTTGTATTTTTTTGCCCCATATACGCCTGAATTACATCTGGTTTTTCTGTAGGGTATTTCATACCCAACGGTTAATTTAACCTCTTGATTGTGGGGTAATTTGGAGTAAAACATGGGGTGTGTGTTTATAATATACAGACATCTTCATTAAACAGAGTCTGTAAATTTTTGATCAAACAGTATATCAGACAGAGAGGTGCCAGGTCCTTCACATGTGAGTAGCAGTGGCACGGACGTTCCTGGAGCAGGCACAGGTCGCAGCACAGTAAGGGGACATTGCAGCAGGGGTCACACGGTGAACCCAGAACTGCTGGTGTCATCTAGCGGCCGTGTGGTAACCAGCAACCCAAGGGTTCTTCATTGTTTTAGTAGGTCATCCACTTCCACCCAGATGACATCTGACAACCCCAGCGAAGAGTCGCTGGGTTTGTCAGACACAACCCTTAGTTGGCATGGCCCGGGAGCAGGTCAGCAGCCCTCACCTATCCTCAACCCACCTCTGTCCCATTCCGTTCCCTCAGCCAGAGAACTACTATGTGGTCTTGGCACTACTATGTGGAGAGTGGCATGGGAGGTTTTGTTGCAAGCAGTCGGGCTCTGCATACTGAGACCGTTGAGGAGCAAAGGCTTCATCATCATCCTTGGGTCAAGCGGGTGTCAGCGTGCACATTAGGCAGCGCTGCAGCCAGCAAGTCGGTAGTGTGGCCATGACTCAGCAGGTTGTCAGCACTGCAAGGTTGGGAGCTAAATGGCCACCTGTTAGAGAACCCGCTTCGCAGGTCCAAGAAAGTAGCACCACAGCGGCTCACCGAGGCAGCAGCAGTATTAGCCACTCAGTCCGGAGTGTTGGCGGTAAAATCACCTACTCAGCGGTGTGGCAGTTTTTTTCTAAAACAACGGAGGAGCCTAACATGTGTATATGTAGAATCTGTGGGCAGAAAGTGACGCATGACCAGGGAGGTAATGTTGACACCATGGCCCTGCGTCAACACATGCAGCGTCACCATCCAGTTGCCTGGGAGAAACGTGTCTCAGATGTGGTGGTCCATCCTGCAACAGCAGTAAACAGTGGCATGCATGCCATTTCAGCCAGTCAAGGTTCCACCACCTCTGCCCAAGGTTTGTCTTTCCCATCATCTCCAGATGCTAGTGTTCCTCCCCACTCATGGCACCAACAGTCGTTCACCGAGGCGATTGCCAAGAGACAGCAGTATGCGTCCATTCATCCTGCAGAAGCTGACCGTACTCCTGTCCAAGTTGTTGGTACTGCAGTCCTTCCCTTTCCAAGTGGTGGACTCTGCACCATTCAGAGAACTAATGGCTTGTGCCAAGCCAAGGTGGAGAGTCCCAAGCCATAATTTATTTTTTTAAAAAGCAGTACCTGCACAAATATGTAGAACAAAAGATGGGCCAGTCCTTGAGCCTATCGGTGTCTTCCAATGTGTACGGCAGTGCGGACATGTGGAGCTGTAACTACGGTCAGGGACAGTACATGTCCTTTATGGCCCACTGGGTGAATGTGCTTCCTGCCCAGCCACCCCAGCAACTTGGACCGGAGACGCCGATTTCTCCTCCATGTTGTCAAACTGCTGTTCCTGCGCCAATGTCCGCCTACTCCTCCACCACCACCTCAGCCTCCACAAGTCTAAGTGCTGCTCCATCATACCACATGTGCAGGGCACAGCAGTGTCACGCAGTTCTACACCTGGTTTGCCTGGGCAAACAAAGTCACACAGGGAGGAACTGCAACACGAAATCAGTGTGTGGTTTTCTTTGCGACAACTGCAAATCGGAACCATGGTGATGGACAATGGAAGGAACATGATGTCCACGCTTCACCGGGAAGAACTGAGCCATGCGCCCTGTATGGCGCACGTGTTCAATCTGGTTGTCAGAAGGTTGCTGAAGTTTTCCACCCATCTGCAAGACATTCTAGAAATGGCCAGAAAACTATGCATGCACTTCATCCATTCCTACAAAGCCAAGCACACTCTCCTTGAGCTGCAGCGGCAGAACGGCCTCCACCAATATAGGCTGATATGCGATGTTTCCACCTATTGGAATTCCAGCCTCCATATGTTAGACCGACTGTGTGAACAGAGAAAGGCCATTAACGATTTTTTGATGATCCACCAGACAGGAGTGCTCCCCTGTATAATTTTGATGTCAGCCAGTGGCAGCTCATGCATGACACCTGCCGTTTGCTCAGACCCTTTGTGGAAGTCACATTATTCGGCAGGACTACAGGAAGAATAATGTCATTCCACTGCTTCATATCCTGGAACAGGTACTGCAAAATCTGTCTGGTCAGGGGACTGGAGATGTGGCGACTACATCTCATGGCCACATGAGTCCGATGGGGGGCTGAACTGGAAGAGGAGGAGGACATTGGAGCACAAGCAGTGTCTGGCGAAATGAGTGGTTTTTCTACTCGGGTGACAGGAGAGGAGGAGCAGCCAGAGGAGGTAGCGGGAGATGAGGAAGTCGAGATATATGACCCAGACACACCGTGGCAGTATACAGTGGAGATGGAGGGAGGGAGTCCCTCAGAGTCACTTGCGCAGTGGTCCTCAGCATGCTGATTTGCCTGGCTAGAGACACAGCCGAATAATCACCATCCGGCAGAGGGATGACTTCTGGCTCTCCACCCTCTTGGACCCTTGCTACCGGTCCAAAATGGGTGCCTTTTTTCCAGCTGCCGAGAGGGATGAGAGACTCACGTACTGTAGAGAAATCCTGCTGCTGCCTATGTGTGCCATTGTCCATCCTCTGACACAGGGGTATCAAACTTCGGCCCTCCAGCTGTTGGGAAAGTACAACTCCCATCATGCCCACTGTTATAGATTATACAAATGCATGATGGGAGTTGTAGTTTCCCAACAGCTGGAGGGCTGCAGTTTGACACCCGTGCTCTGACCGGTCTGACCGGGGGGTTCCTCATCGCTCACGTACCATTGCCACGGCTGCTGTGGGGAGGTGGAGGGTTAGTAGCAGTAGCAGCTCCATTAGCAACAGCCTAAGTCTGGAGTCGTTGATGAGCAGTTTCCTTCACCCGCCTAATGAGACGGGTACTCGCCAGCAGCAGGACCTGGAGCAGACCCTGAACCAGCAGATGGTGGCCTACTTGGACAGCACTCTGTCACCCCAGGTAGAAGATCCGCTGGACTACTGGGCAGCCAAACTGGATGTGTGGCCGCAACTCGCCGAGTTTGCAGTGGAGAAGCTGTCCTGCCCAGCCAGTATTGTGGCATCAGAGCAGATTTTCAGTGCGGAGGGGGCCATAATTACCCCAAGGAGAACTCGCTTGTCCACCGGAAATGTGGGGAGACTCACCATGACGCATCACCAAAACTTTGAGTAATGAGTCTGGATTCAAATTACCTGCATCAGCTACTATTCTGTTGCTGCCACCCGCCTGATGCCATACGTCTGCTACCAGCTGCTCCATCTACCACCCACCATCTTTATCAGGGACTGGTATTGCCACACACCTCCACACTTTGTCATTGTGCCAATCTGTGGCCTACTCATGCTGCTGCCACCTCCACGCTGTGTCATTTTGAAACTCTGTGGCCTACTCATATTGCTGCCATCTACAGAATTTGTCATTGTGCCCCTCTCTGGCCTCATGCTGCTGTTGCTGCCGCCACCTCCACACTCTGTGGCCTACTGATGTTGTTACCACCTCCACACTCTGTCATTGTGCCACTCTGTGACCTACTGATGTTGCTGCCACCTTCTCAACCTGTCATTTACCACTCTGTGGTCTAGTGATGTTGCTGCCACCTCCACACTCTGTGACTGTGTCACTCTGTGGCCTACACATGCTGCTGCCAACTGAACACTGTCTCACTGGAACACCCTGTGGTTTCCTAATGCGGTTTCCACCCTCCACCACTCTATGATGTTGCCGTTATGTTTGGTTTTCCCCTCTTTTAATCTGTCAGAAGGAATGAAAATATCAGGATTGTCTGATGATTAGATAGCCAAAAGCAGGAGTGGATACAGAACACCGAAGACATGCAAATATACCAGACATTGACGGATGAAAGGAAGGGCAATATGATCAGTGGCGTCAATGCAAAATTACTGCGGACACCCTCTCCACTCATTCGGGAGGGCCTCTACATGTATCAGCGTTTAACAGAACAGGTTCTGTCATAATCTGTGGAATCATTTGATGTAGGTATAAAGGAGTGTGCTGTTTAACGTTATTGTAGGATCTTAGCCCTCAGCTCGGTTCTTTCCAGCTGGCCCTGACATTACCTTGTCAGGCTGCGTTCCTACTTCAGTTATTTGGTCAGTTTTGCCCCTGTAACTGCCCAGAGAAGTGAAGTGTAAAGCGATTCTAAGAGCGGTGGTTGTCATGTGCGTGTCATACGAAAACACAGCATTGTATGACGACCAAACCACGCTCCCTATGCATATTTGAGCATGGCACAACGTTCTACAACACCATACAGGCTCTCTGCAGCCAGGAAATAGCTGATTTTTAATACAATTCGCCGCAAATAAATTCAGGTCCATAGTGGAGTTTGGAGTGTAACTGTTTGAGGTTGTGGACAGGTATCTTTTATACTGATAACATGTTCAAACAGGTGTCATTACTACAGGTTATAAGTGGAGGACAGAGGAGTCTCTTGAAGTTGTTTCACGTCTGTGAGAGCCATTTTGCTTGTTTGTAGGTGACCAAATACTTATTTTCCACCATAATTTGCAAATAAATTCTTTCCAAATCAGACAATGTAATTAACTGGATCTGTTTTCTCATTTTGACTCTAATAGTTGAGGTTATCCTATGATATCAATTACAGGCCCCTCTCATCTTTTTAAGTGGGAGAACTTGCACAATTGGTGGCTGACTATTTTTTTCTCCACTGCATATCAATAGCATCAGGTCCTCATGGAGGAGCAAGAGTGTTTAGAAGGACTTGAGGATCTGTCCATAAGGAATCCCCCAGAGAGATGCCCAAGTAGTCTGTTTTCCCACAAATGTCCAGAGGAAGAGCAGAACCTCCCACTGGATGATCAGGTAGATGAAGCTGAGATTCCTGGACATCCTCTATAGATGCAATAAGGGTTCTCTTAATCTCCTGCAGCAGCAGTGGAGTATATAAAGTACCTCCTCTTGTTATTGTTGGTGGTGGCTAAACATAGTTTGTGGTTCTATAAAAGATTGTGTAAGCTTTCTGTCAGTTCTGTTGATGTATGATGTTAGGAACCTGTCATGTCTGTTATGTATGATGTATAGTGTAGGTAACCTGTGTTCTGTCAGCTATTATTGATGTAATAGTGTAGGTAACCTGTGCTGTACTGTCATGTTATGTATGATGTAAAGTGTAGGTAACCAGTGCTGTCATGTTATGTATGATGTATAGTATAGGGAGTTGGTGCTCTGTCGCAGTTCCTTGCATGTTTATTGTCATTAGATTTATACCAGTTGTCAATACGTTTCCCATGTTACACTTTGATGACATATCATTAGCAGCAGGTCCTCGTGGAGGAGCGAGAGAATTTAGAAGGACTTGAGGATCTGTCCATCAGAAATCCACCAGTAAGATGCCCCAGTCGTTTATTTTCCCAGGATGGTCCAGAGGAAGAGCAGAACGTCCCACTGGATGATCAGGTAGATGAAGCGGAGATTCCTGGAAATCCTCTATAGATTGATGTAATGAAGCTTCTCCTAATATTCTCCAGCAGCAGTGGAGTATACGCAGTATCTTATCTTAGTACTGCTAATGGCGGCTACAAATAGTTTCTGGTTCCATAAAAGATTGTGCAACCTTCCTCCTGGTTGGACTTGCACTTTCATATTATGTTAGATGTATAGTGTAGGTAACCTGTACTGTCATGTTATATATATGATGTATAGTGTAGGGAACCTGTGCTGTATTATCATGTTATATATGGTGTATAGTGTAGGTAACCTGTGCTCTGTCGCAGTTCCTTGTATGTTTATTGTCAATACATTTTCCATCTCACACTTTTGATGACATATTGATAGCAGCAGGTCCTCGTGGAGGAGCGGGACTATTTAGAAGTACTTGAGGATCTGTCCATCAGGAATCCACCAGAGAGATGCCCCAGTCGTCTATTTTCTGAGGATGGTCCAGAGGAAGAGCAGAACCTCCCACTGGATGATCAGGTAGATAAAGCTGAGATTCCTGGAAATCCTCTATAGATTAATGTAATGATGGTTCTCCTAATCTCCTCCAGCAGCAGTGGAGTATACGCCGTATCTCATCTTGTTATTGTTGGGGGCGGCTACAAATGGTTTCTGGTTCCATAAAAGACTGTGTAACCTTCCTTCTGGTTGGACTTTCACTTTCATGTTATGTATGATGTATAGTGTAGGTAACCTGTGCTGTACTGTCATGTTATGTATGATGTATAGTGTAGGTAACCTGTGCTGTCATGTTATGTATGATGTATAGTGTAGGTGACCTGTGCTGTACTGTCATGTTATGTATGATGTAAAGTGTAGGTAGTTGGTGGTCTGTCGCAGTTCCTTGTATGTTTATTGTCATTAGATTTATACCAGTTGTCAATATGTTTCCCATGTTACACTTTGATGACATATCGATAGCAGCAGGTCCTGGAGCGAGAATATTTAGAAGGACTTGAGGATCTGTCCATCAGGAATCCACCAGAAAGATGCCCCAGTCGTTTATTTTCCAAGGATGATCCAGAGGAAGAGCAGAACCTCCCACTGGATGATCAGGTAGATGAAGCTGAGATTCCTGGAAATCCTCTATAGATTGATGTAATGAAGCTTCTCCTAATCTCCTCCAGCAGCAGTGGAGTATACTCCGTATCTCATCTTGTTATTGTTGGGAGCGGCTACAAATGGTTTCTGATTCCATAAAAGATTGTGCAACCTTCCTCCTGGTTGGATTTGCACTTTCATATTATGTATGATGTATAGTGTAGGTAACCTGTGCTCAGGGGCGTAGCTAGAGATTCAGGGTCCCAGGTGCAAAACCTCAGCTCGAGGCCCCCCTACCACTATAGGTCCCCATAGGCAGATATATAGTTATAGGTCCCCATAAGCAGGTACATAGATAGGTTTAGTTCCCCATAGGCAGGTATATAGATAGGTACAGGTCCCCACAGGCAGATATATAAGGAGATATAGCTCCGGACAGGCAGGTATATAGATAGATCTAGCTCCCCACAGGTAGGTATAGATATAGCTCCCCACAGGCAGGTATATAGATAGATATAGCTTCCCACAGGCAGGTATATAGATAGTTATAGCTCCCCACAGGCAGGTATATAGATAGTTATAGCTCCTCACAGGCAGGTATATATAGATAGGTATAGCTCCTCACAGGCAGGTATATATAGATAGGTACAGCTCCTCACAGGCAGGTATATAGATTGGTACAGCTTCCCACAGGCAGGTATATAGATAGGTACAGGCACACACAGGCAGGTATAAAGATAGATAGATACAGGCAGGTATATATAGATTGTTTCAGGCACACACAGGTATATAGTTAGGTACAGGCAGGTATATAGATAGGTGCAGTCACACACAGGCAGGTATATAGTGAGCTACAGGCATGTATATAGATAGGTGCAGGCACACACAGGCAGGTATATAGTTAGGTGAAGGCACACACAGGCAGGTATATAGTTAGGTACAGGCAGGTATATAGATAGGTGCAGGCACACACAGGCAGGTATATAGTTAGGTATAGTTAGGTGTCTCTCTCTCTTTTTTCCTTTATATCTTTACCAGTCCCTATTACCTCCCTCTATGTGCTCCTCTGATCCACATTTTCCAATATCACTTCCTCTTTCCACTGTTCTCCTAATTTTGTTTGTACTTTTCCCCTCCTATCTTATAGTTGTATATCCTTATTATCTTCTCATAAGTCCCACTGGCCTCTGTCCACTTTATTTTGCTGTCCTGGCTTACTCCTTTCCACTATTGTCTTACCTTTTTCTATACATTTGTCTCCTGTCTCCTTGTACATTTTTCTATGTTCTGGTTCTTTGTCCCGCTCCCTTCCTCCCTGCTTTTAGTTGTGTATATGCCTGCTCTCAGATGCCGGGCATATGGGGTGACGTTGCGAGGTTAATATCGCGAGCGGCGCCACCCCTAGAGTGTGAACTGCGCCTGCGCCGGATGCCGCGCGCCGCTGCAGCCGATTGCTTAGCAACTGCTAGCAACTTGACAAGTAACAATCGGCGGCGGGTGGCGGCGCCACCGGCGACGAGACCGCGCAGGCGGCAATCGCTGCATAGCGGGCTCTATGTGTGTCTGGCTCAGGGGCCCAGTCGCGAGTGTGAACGCTGCGACCCCTGTAGCTACACCACTGCCTGTGCTGTATTATCATGTTACAGGCATGAAATGATATACTCCAGCTTGCTTAGAAGTAGCGTTTAAGCAGATGGTCCGCAGCTTATACTTTTAAAATGAAGAAATTTATTAATATTCCATTAAAAATGTAATGATACAGGGTAGGAGAGTTGTAATACAGCACCAGTGCTACAAATTGCACGACGCGTTTCGACTAATGCATAGTCTTAATCATTGTGCACTGGGCACAATGATTAAGACTATGCATTAGTCGAAACGCGTCGTGCAATTTGTAGCACTGGTGCTGTATTACAACTCTCCTACACTGTATCATTACATTTTTAATGGACTATTAATAAATTTCTTCATTTTAAAAGTATAAGCTGCGGACCATCTGCTTAAACGCTACTTCTAAGCAAGCTGGAGTATATCATTTCATGCCTGTTTCCTGCTGCTCTCCCGAGCTGAAGCTGACTGGGAGTCTCCGTGCTCTGCAAGCCGTCAAACAAGGTACTATTCATCTCATAATCTGAGCGACAAGTGAGTTTTCACATACGTATTATCTTTTAGGCTGAGGGTATATTTTGGAAACCTGTGCTGTGCTGTCTTTTCTGTATGATGTATAGTGTAGGTAACCGTGCTGTATGTCATGTTATGTATATTTAAAAAGTGTAGGAAACCCTGTGCTGTACTGTATTTATGTTGATTATATTAGGTAACCGTGCTGTCTGTCATGTTATTTTGGGTGATAGTGTGGGAAACCCTTGTGTAGTCATGTTATGTATGATGTATATGTAGGTGACCTTTTGCTGTCATTTTATGTATAATTATGTGAGGAACCTGTGCTCTGTCCATTTTCCTTGTATGTTTATTGTAAATACATTTCCCATCTCACACTTTATACATACGATAGCACGGGCCCCGTGGAGGAGCGGGGCTTTTTAGAAGACTTGAATCTTTGCATCAGGAATCCCCCAAAGGAGATCCCCCACTCTTTTTTCTGGGGAGGTCCAGAAAAATCAGAACCTCCCACTGGATGATCGGGTAGATGGAGCGAGATCCGGGAAAACCCTCTATAGTTTTGAGTAATTAAATTCTCTAACTCCTCCGCACAGGAGTATACCCCCGATCTCATTTGGGTATTTTTGGGAGCGCTCAAAGGGTTTTCTGGTTCCAAAAAAGATGTGTAAACCTTCCTCCTGGTTGGATTTAACTTCATGTTATAATGAGTAAGTGTAGGGACCTGGTTGTACTGTATTTTTATGTATGGAAGTGGGGTACCTTGCTGAACTGTGTTTATGTGTTAGTGAGGTAAGGCTGTGCTGCAGTTAGTATGATGTATAGTGGGGAAACGGGCGTACTGATGTTGTTTGAGTATAGTGTGGGTGACCTGTGTTTGTACTGTATTTTAGTATGATGTAGTGTAGGTAACCTGTGCGTACTGCCCGAGTTGTATGTGTATAGTGTAGGTTTCTAGCGTTGTCAGTTATGTATGAGTATAGTGTGGGGCCCTGGTTGTACTGTCATGTTTTATGATTAAGGTGGAAACCTGTCTGTACTGTTAGTAGATGTAAAGTTAGGAAACCGCCTGTCATGTTATGTATGAGTATAGTGAGGAACCCTGTGCTGTACTGCATTTTTTGTATATGTATAGTGGGGTAACCTGTGCTGTACTGATTTTTATGAAAGATGAAGTTAGGAAACCTTGCTGTACTGTCTGTTATGATGATTATAGTTAGGTAACCTGTCTGTACGCATTTTATGTTGGTATGTGTAGGTATTGGGTGCTCTTCGCAGCCCTTGCATGCCCTTTGTCAATAGATTTAACCGTTTTAATACATTTCCCTCTTAAAAATTTTTGTGATAAGGGGGGAAAAAAAGTATTTAGCACCCCCCAATTTGGGGTTTTTTCCCCCACTTGAAAAGAGAGAAGGGCCTGTAATTGACATCGTATCGACCTCAACTTTTGGGGTCAAAATGAAGAACAAATCCAAAAATCACATTATTTGATTGGGAAAGAATTTTAAAGCAAATTATGGTGGGAAAAAAGTATGTGGTCCCCTACAAACAAGCAAAATTTCTGGCTCTCTCAGACCCGTAAATTCTTCTTAAAAGGCCCTCTTCCCCCACTCATTAACTGTAGTAATGGCACCTGTTGAACTTTTTCAGTATAAAAACACCGTCCCCAACCCGAACAGTCACACCCAAATTCCCTATGGGGAAGACTAAAGATCTGTCAATGCAAACCAGAAACAAAATTGTAGCCCTGCACCAGGCTGGGAAGACTGAATCTGCAATAGGGAAGCAGCTTGTTGTGAAGAAATTAACTATCTTCGCCCCAATACACGGACGTTCCCACTGACCAACAAGACGCTTATTCATTAACATCTAATGATCACTTACAAATCCTCAATTTGACTTCCCATGAGCTGTCTCCAGATGAGAGGTCTGTGCTACAAAAAGGATTGACTTTTTCTCCAATGTCTTGTTTGGACAAGTTTGGGTTCATTAAGGATGTGTATCTTTTTTGTAGGCAGCTTTCATTCAAGCTTTTATATGACCAACCCTCCTATTCGGACCATTTGCCTCCTGTGGATCGATCTTCTTTCCCTATTGGAGGAAAATGAGGGTGACCGTGGAGGTAAGAGGTCATCCCTTCGTAAAACATCCAAAACCACTGTTCCAGTGAAGATGTTTCCCAATGTCCACCTGTTTTTTGAATTGGTAATTTACCACAGGATAAATCTAGACAACAAATTATTAGCAAAGGGGAAAAATTAGCACTTCGGAGTCTGAGAGATAATCCACTTTTTCTGATCAAGGAGGCAGATAAAGGAGGGAATGTTGTTCTTTGGTCTACCTCCATGTATACAGATGAGGCCACCAGGCAGTTTAGCAACTCTGATTATTATGTTCATTTACCATCTGACCCAACAGATATTGAAAAGAAAAAATTGGATAGACTTCTAGATTCTGCAAAGACTTATGGGATCATTTCTAAAAAGGAATTTGAGTTTCTTACAGTAGAATATCCTGTTGTTGCAACATTTTACTACTTCAAAACCATAAGGGGGACTAACAGGTGACCAATTTTGGGGAATTCAATTTATGTGAACATCCCGCATTTTGTTGATTTTTATCTTCAACCCTTGGTTTTCCAATTGGGTTTATTTCTACAGGATTCATCTCATTTTATCAGAGAAGTTGCAAATTTAACATTACCTTCTGATTCTATTATAGTTACCTGTGCCGTGAAATCATTATATTCTAATATTGGCCAAACTCAAGGTCTGAATGATATTACATCTTTTTTCTCTGATTTGAGTACTATGGATGACTTACTAAAATCTTTTGTCATTGATCTTTTGAATTTCATTTTGAAACATAATTATTTTATTTTTGATAACATCTTTTCCCGTCAGGTATCTGGAACCGCTATGGGCACCCGTTGTGCGCCTTCCTATGCAAACCTTTTTTTAGGGTGGTGGGAAGTTAACTATGTTTACACTTCTCCACTTCTCCAATATCATGTCATACGATGGTTCCGTTTTATCAATGACATTATTTTCTTTTGGTCTGGAGCCCAGGAATTGTGCTCTTCCTTTATTTCAGAACTTAAAGGGGTTGTCTCGCTACAATGATTGGGTTTTAATTTAAAGATCTTTAAAAAACAAGCAGTTTGCAAAATATGTTATTACAAAAGCCACGATTTTGACTAGCCCGTTGTATTACTAATCAGCTCCTAAATTTTTTAGCAGCCGACTGTTGATCCTTTCTTTCTGGTTCAGGTCTGAATGACTCACACCCTTTTAAGACCGGTTGGGGGCAGAGAGCCCCTCCCAACAGAATGCTTTTGGAGGGGAGGAGGACTCTGTCCCGTGCCTTACTGCCTGGTTTTAACCCCGTTGGGGCCTGCTTCCCCCCTTCTCTACACGAAGTGTACAGCATGACCCGTCTGTTTCTAAATCTGATATGTCTTTGGAAAATGGACATACAAAAACTATAGAGATCAGGGGGGATTGAATACTTATTTCTCCTTTTTAGGGCCATCCGAGAAAAGTAACACTGCCTTTTGTTGCTGGAGATGGGGAGACTTGAAAGCTAAGCAGGGGATATAGGAACACTTGCATCCCTTGCTCTATTGAACCCATTCCCCTTCCTCTCACACTCATAGATCAGCCCTCTCCTGCAACAGACCAGGCGGGCACAACAGGTGAACTCTGAGGCAAACCCCCCCCCCCCCTGATAGAATTTTCGTAGTGCCGTGTGCTGTGGGGGGGGGGAGAGGGAGAAACAACAGACCAAAGAAGCACCCCCTCAGTCAACTTACCAGGGACCGAAGGTAAAAGCTCGAAATAAAAACCTCCTTTAATGAAAAAACAACTTAACTCTTGACTCAAAAAATTCTGTTGATACACTTCATTTTCTGGATTTGAGGGTTTTTTTTTTTTTGTTTTTTTGAAAGAAAATAAAAAATTATTTTTATTTTTTAAATTTAATAAAATTTTTAGTTTTGGGGAAAAATTTTTTGGTTGCGCCATATTTGTACTAAAATAGGAGATTTCTTGGAATCCTCTAGAGACTTAACAACGCGCTTTCAAAATCGGGCCTATCCTCGTAGAGTTATTTCAGCTGTCTTTCAGCGGGCCAATAAAAGCGATAGATCCGAACTGGTCGGACCACATCTACGGACTTCAGAACAGCAGGTTCGCCTGGTTACTACATTTAACAACCAATGGGATGATCTTAAGCGGATAGTAAATGCACATTGTGATGTACTTTGACTTGATCAACATCTTTGCAGATATATATTTGAGAAACCATAACTTACGGCTCGTCGCGCAAAATCCTTCGTGACATATTGGTGAGTAGCCATTTTTTTAAGGGCCCCTACAAAATATGGGGCCAAAAAATTGGTTCTTTTCCATGTGGTGATTGTAATGTTTGTAGATTTACACCAGTCACCAAGTCTTTTATTAATCCAGTTGATGGTATTGGACATACTCTTCACCACTACATTAACTGCAAAACTTCTAATGTTGTTTATGCTATTGTGTGCCCTTGTCCCAAAGTTTACATTGGTCAAACTACCCAATAACTTAGAAAAAGGATCCAACACCACTTTTCAACTATCTCTTTAGCTGGTAGAGATGTGGACAGGGGTAAGAAACTTACGTCTGTGGCCTCACACTTTTTACAGGTACATGGTGGCCATTATTCAGGGTGCAAAATTGTTGGTCTTGAGCATTTGAAATTAGGTCCAAGGGGGGGCAACATTGTTCCAGCTCTCTTATGCGCTGAGTCCAGATGGATTTTTGTTCTTAACACTCTTTTCCCTACAAGTATCAATGGGGAGCTACTCTATACTGGTTTTTATTAATTGATATCTATTTATATTTAATCTTTGAACTTATTGTTATATTTCCTCTTTTCTGTAGGTTCCACCTGTGATGTCTCTTGTACTTATTACGTTTGTTCTTTATCATTGTCTGGATTTCTTTGCCCATTGCCTTGACTTCCTTGATGATGTATCTGTCCCTCTGCTTTGGTCGCTTCATTTGGACTACCATCACTGTTATCACTTTATTAGTGGCATGCGTTCCTTTTGAGACACATTGTTTGTGATGTTCCCTTTGTATATTCATGTTATTTTCATTTATTTGTTTTTCATTATTATTAGGATTTTTTTTCCCCTCGCCCTGTGTGGTTCTTGCAGTCATCGTGTGGTGTTTGGTTTTTTATCATCAATACATAGTTGGGGTTTTGTAGACAGATATTTTTATTTTGGTTAGATGTGTGTCCATCCATTTCATTATGATATTTTGTGTATAGATATTTGCATTATGTATGTTATTCATTAGTTTCTGTGACATTTTTTCACATAGCTTCTGTCTATTTGCATATAACTTACATTTTTGGTAGAAAGGATGGCATCATAGTGTACTCAATCTCCACTATAATGTAATGTATGTTTCAGCGTTTGCTGAACATCTATTTTGTATATGCCGTTATTGGACCCGTCCATGTATCAGTCTATGGATCTATTGTGCGTCATCATTAGAGATGGGCGAATTGATTCTAACAAAGTGGAATTCGTTTAGAATTTCAGGAAAACTTCGATTCGGAACGAAGTCGAAGTTTGGGGTGATTCACAGGAACAAAGCGTGCTTTTGATTGATAAAATGGCTGCGAGCACATGGCGTTACATGGGGCAAAGCACTCTGGGAGGAAGAAGGGCATAGCCTCAACATGTGCAGAGAGAAGCCAACAGAGACCGGCGGATTTTGTATTTCCCCCATAAAAAGGGCCCCGGGGGCCATGCTCGCCCCCACACCCTCTCACT
>JAODAL010032663.1:0-46634 GCA_025379985.1 Phyllomedusa bahiana | reverse complement strand
ATTTTAAAATTCACCGTGGGGATATAGAATTGCAATATTAAAAATTTAAGTGCAAGGTGCCTCATTAACAAAGCTTAGTGCGCCAAAGTCAAAAAAAACGTTCGTTATGTATTCGTATAATACAAGATATTTTTGGCACCTTTAAATTTCACCTGGGGTGACTATAAATTGCGGGATTCAGATTTAAGTGCAACTGCTAAATGAAAAAAGCTGTAGTCGCCAAATAAATAAACTTTTATCTGTTTGATGTAAAATACAAGTATTTTGGCACCTTTTAAATTCACCGTGGTGATATAAAATTGCTGTATTAAATTTTTAAGGCAAGGTGCCTCAATAACAAAGTGTATTACGCCAAAGTCAAAAACAGTTCTGAGAAACGATAAACAAGATATTTTTGGCCCTTTAAATTAAACCTGTGTGACTATAAAATTGGGGATTCAGATTTAATTAAAGCTCCCTTTAATGAAAAAGCTGTATGCCCAAAGTAAAAAAAAACGTATCGTTATGTATTCGTTAATACAAGATATTTTTGGCACCTTTAATTCACCTGTGGTGACTTAAAATTTTGTATTCAAATTTAAGTGCAAGCCCCTCAATGAACAAAGCTCAGTGCACCAAAGTAAAAAAAAAAACGTTTTGTTTGTATTCGATTGTGACACCTCACATCCCTTCGGCCGCCTTTTTTCTCGGCCCGGGGGTCTTTCAGCTCAGGACGCCGCTTTGGTTAAAAGGGATTGGCATCCAACACAGGCTTCATTTTTTTCCTGGTTCCCCATTTTTAAATTTAGCACCGAAAAAGATACAAAGAAAACAAACACAAATAAGCCCCGGGGTTTGCCCTAGATCACAAAAACAGCCCCTTACCGGGGTCTGTCCCTCCCACACAGCCCCACATCACAGTATTCTTATGTATACTTTGTGGCTTTCCTAAACCTCCAGGGGGCCCAGAGCTCCTCTAGCTCCCTACTGCTCCACTCCCGGGGTGCAAAACCCGCCCCCTGATTCCCGGAGTGGGGGGCCCTTTTAAATCGGTCCCCAGAACATACCCAAAACCCCGGGCCGGGAAGGGGGGACAGCCACCCACCCAAAACACTATGGTTGCCCCAAAAAAAAGCCCCCCCCATACTACCCCTAATATTCTAGCCACAAAAAAAAAAAAAAAAAAAAAAAAAAAAAAAAAAAAAAAAAAAAAAAAAAAAAAAAACTTAAGTGTCATACTAATCTTTACTGACATAAAAAAGGTGATTTTCCCCACGAGACCGGGCCCCTCAGGGGCGCATCTGCGATGTTTTAAAGCCTCACCCCCTAGGGCGAAACCTGCGACACGGGGGGTCGCTCTGTCACAGTATAATACAAGATTTTTGGCCCCCTTTCAATTACCCGTGTGACCTTAAAATTGCGGATTTAAAATTTAAATGCAAGGTGGTATATCAACAAAGGGGGAAGGGGAAAATTGAAAGTGAACACCCCACTGAAATGATACGAAATAAAAGTGGGTTTTGACCTAACAAAAGACCTGCTTACTAAAAAAGGTTAACCTATATTCAGGCTGCCCAATATCCAGAAATATTTTAAAAGAAAACGTTAAAATAAACTATTGCAGGCAATTCTACCTAAGTCTTGTGAATTATCCAGTATCTTTATAGACTTTTCGTGTTCGCCCGGGGGCCCCAACCCCCCTCCCCCCCCGTGCTTTACAGCGGTAGATCTCCTTTAAAATCTCTCTAAACATAAAAACTTCAAATCTCAATCTAACTAAATTTAAGGGTCACAGCTAAAGTAGAGGTTTCTCTGGAAGAAATGAATAAAATTTTGGGTGAGCTGTTTGGACACAACAAAGCGCAGCCTTCTGCTCTAGACGCTGAGAACACTGAGGGAAAAGGAAACGCGTTCTATGTAAAAAAGGTAAGTGATTTTCCAGCCAATCGAACCTATCATCCCCGTCATGAGCGCACAGACATCCCCCACCCTGCTTATTCTGTAAGTGATTTGCTGGGCCCCAAAATGACAGGAAGCACCGAAAAAATGGGCGATCTTAATAGAGATGCACAGATTTAACCTTAATTATCCATGATCTAAAATTTCGATCAACTAAAAACTGTGCGTTTTTAAAACTTTGTCGATAAAATCGCAAAACCATCCATCAACTGGGAAACCCCCCCCTTTATCCGTTTTTTTACTATGAGATTTTTATTTTGTTTTAATTCTCTGAGTGCTCTATATTCTTGTTAAGTCATATTTGATTTTAATTTGTTATTTCTTCGCTCAGAGAGTGATTTTAAGTCTCTTTCCATGGTAGCTTGGAAGCTATCCATGGCGTACACTCTAGCTTTTAATGGATAGAAATTGGGATTTCCACAGTCGTGGTGGACATTTACACCCTTTTCGAAATAAATTTTGGTTCTGAGCTCCTTCAATGTAATAATGCAACTTTTCCCAAAGGGAAATTTTTAAAATTTCATTGCCTTTTGGGGTCTCAATTAGAGAGGGGAAATTTCCCAAAAAATTTTTTTGGGTCATTTCGCCAAATTTTTCGACAAAATTCGTTTTTCGGCCCCAAATTTACTTCGGCACAAACACTTAAAAAAAAACAGCTATTTCCGGGTCCCCAAGCCTGCAGGGTGCTGTGAAAGTTGTGCCATGTTAAAAATATGCAGGGGGAGCTTGGTTTGTCTTCATACAATTTTGTGTTTTATATACACGCCATGACTGCCCCCGTCTTAGAATCGCTTCACTATAAAATGCCCTGGGCATTTGGGGGGCAAAACGACAAAAAACGAACAGGAACGTAGCCTGAAAAGTCAGGCAGCAAAACGGGAAAAAAAAAAATGGAGCTCAGGGGCAACATTAGTGACAGAGTGTGGGGGTGACGGGGCAGCCACAGCGAAAAGGGGTCAGACAGTGGCACAATGCTTTCTGAAGTGGAAAAACAGCCAGGCCGCAGAGTGGCACAATGACACAGTGGGGAGTCAGGGGGCAGCAGCATGATAGGCAGGGGCACAATGACAAATTCTGGAGCTGGAAAAAAAAGGAGTAGGCCAAAGAGTGGTACAATGACACAGTGTGAGGGACGGCAGGAGCAACGCAGCGCAAAAGGTCAACAGTGGCACAATGACACAGTGTGGAGGCAGGGCAGCACCAATCAGCAGCAGAGGTCAGACAGTGGACAATAAAAATTCTGGAGGGCAAAACAGGAGTGGGCCCAGTGTGGGGGGCAGGGCACAGCCCGGCAGCAGCTGGGTCAGACAGTGGACAATGACACGGTGGGGGGCACGACAGGATCACAGCACAGAGGGGTCAGAGAGGGGCACAATGACTTCTGCAGGTGGCAAAATAGTATTGGGCCACGAGCGGCACAATGACTGAGAGCGGAGGCACGGCGGCAGCAGCAGAGGAAGGCATGCCAATACAGAGATGGAGGTATACGGGGCAACAGATGAGGTAAAGAGGGGGCACAATACATTCGGAGGGGCAAAACTACCAGGCCCGAGTCACAATGACCAGTGTGGATGTCAGGGCAACACAACAGCAGCACAGCATGAGCACTTTGGGGGCACAATGACAGATGTTGAGGGGGGTGGCAAACAGTCCCGGAAAAGACGGTGGTAGGCAATGGAGAAACTATCAAGATGGGGCTCAGGGGGTGGGGGCATCAGAATAGTGGCTGAGGCGGTAGTTTGAACCAGACGACGCTTAAGGCTTTGGGTGTGGAAACCCTGCCGATCCAGCCTGATTCATCTTGAAAAAAGGTCAGTCTTCAACTTTTCCCCGGGGACAAGGGGGTTCTCCTTGGGGTAACGATGGCCCCCCCCGCACTGAACACCCCTTTTGATGCCACACTACTGGCCGGGCAGGACAGCTCTCCACTGCAAACCGGAAAAGTTGCGGCACACATCCAGTTTGGCTGCCCAGTAGTCCAGCGGATTTCTAACTGGGGTGGCAGAGAGCTGCCCCAAGTAGGCCACAACTGGGGTTTGGGGAATGCTCCAGTCCTGCTGCTGCTCTGCTGGTGATGCCCCCCCTCACTAGGGGGGGTGAAGGAAGCTGCTCATTAGGATCCAGATTAGTTACTGCTGATGGACGGGTACTCCCTACCCCCCCACCTTCCCCCAGCAGCCGGGGCAGTAGACGTGACGCGAGGAACCCCCCGTCAGACCTGTCAGGGAGGGACGATCCCCTTAGGCAGCGGGCCACTGATTCCCGAGGATTTCCCTATGTATTTGAGTTTGTTTTCCCCCTCTCAATAGCTGGGAAAAAGGCCCCCATTTTGGACCGGTGCGAGGGTCCAATAGGGTGGAGAGCCAGAAGTCCCCCTCGCCGTGCTGACTATTGGCGTCCTACCCAGGCAAATAAGCATGCGGGGGGGGCTCGCAAATTACTCCGGGGGCTCCCTGCCCCCATTTCCTGTATACCCCACTTTGTTGGGATCACGCCTCTTCTTCCCATCCCAACCCCCCAGCTGCTCCGCTCCTTCTCTTGCCACCTGGGTAGAAAATCCACTATTTACCAACAATGTTTGCTCCAATTCCTCCTCCTCCTCCCCCTTTCCTTTTCTCCCCAGGGATCATGGGGCCAAAGAGATTTTGTCGCCACATCCCAGTCCCCTCCCCAGACAGATTTTCACATCTGTTCCAGGCATGAAGCAGGGGAATGCTTTATTCACCCCGTAGTCCTGGCGACTGAAAAATAACGGGGCCTCCTCGAAGGGCCTAAACAAACGGCATGTCACCATGACCCCATGGTGACATCAAAGTTACACAGGGATTTCTTCTGTTGCCTGGATCACAAAAAATGTTAAGGGCCCCTTTCTTTGTTCATACAGTCGGCCCCAAAGTCAGGGGAAATTCCAGCGGGTGGAAACATCGCATACAAGTGGTTGGGGGGGGCCGTTCTGCCGCTGAAAACTCGAGGAGGGGTTCCGGGCTTTGTCGAATGGAAAAGTGCATGCACAGTTTCCTGGCCATTTTCAGAATTTTTGGGAAATCGGGGGAAGTTTTTGGGAACCTTTTTAAAACCCAAATTTTGAACACTGCGCCAGCAGGGCGCTTTACCATCCTCCCGGTGCAGCGCGGAACCATGTTCCTCCCTTTGGTCCGTACCATGGGTTCCGATTTGCTTTGGCGGGGAAAAGCCACACATCGATTTCTTGCTGATGACCGGAGCATTCCCCCCCCGTGTGATTCGTTCGCCGAGGCAAGCAGGTGTAAAACTGCGTGACCCCGCGTCCCCCTACACATGTGGTTTTGAGCATACTGGGGAGGCTGGATGGGGGTGGTGGTGGAGAGGAGGAGGCGGACATTGGCGCGGGAGCACAGTTTGACAACGGGGAGGAAAAGCGGCTTTCCCCTTTTTTCCCAAGTTTTTTGGGTGCCTGGGCAGGACACATTACCCATGGGCCGTAAAGGACATTACGGGCCCTGCCTGTTACAGCTCCAACGTCCGCGCGCCGTGACCTTGGAAAAAAACCGATAAGTTTAAGGGCTGCCCCCTTTTTCTTTTTACATATTTAAAATGCTGGTACTGCCTTTTTTGGGAAAAAAAATTGGGGGGCTGGAACTCTCCACTCGGCTGGGCACAACCTTGTTCCTAATGGTGCAGAGTCCACCAGGGGGAAAGGGGAGGGACTGCAGTACCAAAAATTTGGGACAGAGCACGGTCAGCTGCTCCCCTTAGGAGGGTTTTGGACGCATACTGTTGTCTCTTTACAATCGCCCTCGAACGATGCTGGCCCCATATACGGGAGCAGGAGCATCGGGGACCGGGAGAGGATGTCAAAGAAAAACAGGCCTTTGCAGAGGTGGTGGGCCCCTTGACTGGCTGAAAGGCATCGTCCCATGGCCGTGCTGCGCTGCGCGGCGGATGGCCCACATCTAGCCACGTTTCCCCCCGGGCCCCCGGATGGTGACGCTGCTTGTTGACGAGGGCCTGGTGCCAACGTTTTTCTCCCTTGCCACGCTTTTACTTTCTGCCCAAAAGATTCTACATTTAAAACCCCTTTTTGGGTCCTCCGTGTCTTGCAAAGGAACGCCCCCACCGCCCAAGCTGATTTTACCGCCAAAGCTCCGCCTGAGTGACTACTGCCCCGCTGCCTCGTGGCCCCTGTGCCGCTACGTCTTGGACTGCGAAGCGGGTTTTTTACCCCTGGGGCCCCTTTGGGTCCCCCACCTCACACTGCTCCTGTTTACTTTTTCCGGGCCCCCACAACCCCCTTCTGGCTGCGCCGCGCCTGACGCGCAAGTGAGCCCTCTTCCCTTACGATAGAAGCCCTTGCTTCACCCGGGTCCCCCGTGCGGTCGGTACATCAACACTATTTGTGTTTCACGTCCTCTTTCCTCTCCGGTCTTTGGGAACCAGGGTGACCCTCACCCCAAAAAACCCCCATGCCACCCCCCACATCTATACTTTTTCCGCCACGCAAGAAACTGGGGATATTGGCCCCCTTTCTTTTGTGCCAAGTACTGCTGATGCCCTCCTCAAATTGTTCATCCCCCGCTTTTAGTGGCCTGAGCCCCGACCCATAGTAATCCCCGGCTGGGGAACTGGATGGGGCAAGGCGGGCTGAGGGGCAGGTGAGGGCCGCTGACCCGCCCCCGGGGGATGCCAACAAAATGTTGTGTTGGGTTCCCACCGACTCTTGGGGGGGTTGTAAAAATCATCTGGAGGAAAAGGATGACCAGTCAACCAATCAAAACCCTTGGTTGCTGAAAACACAGGGGCCCTAGATGACAGCGGCATTGGGCCTCACCGATGACCCCGCTCGACGCCCTTTCTGGGGCTGTGACCTGGCCTTTCGAAATGTTTGTGCCCTGCCCCTCCATTGCAACCTCCCCCCTCCTGCTGCATACTGTTTGTTCTAAATGTACAACACTTTTGATGAAGCATCGATAATAAAAAAACCCGTTTTTGGGGCTCCAAATGAAAACCCCGTAACAAGCTTTGGGGGAAAAACCTTTGGGTAAAATTGCCCTCCACAAATGGCCCGGAAAAAATTTCTTGATGTGTGTTTACAAACATGTGTGTTTTTCTAAAGTAAAAACACAAAAAGCTTTAAATTTAACCCTTTGCTTGTGAATTTTGCTACAAGAAAAATGTTATATTCGGGGTTGAAAAAAACTTATTTTTTTTCAGCACGCAGCAAAACAACGCTTAATTAACCCCTGGATTAAATTGCGCAATAGAATTGAGCCACCACAAATATAGCTTTGTTGGGTTACAATGGTGATTTTCTCGCCACACAACAAGAATTAAATTTTAATTAACTTTGCTTGTGAAAAGGCACCAAAAAAAAAAATATATATTTGGGTTGAAAAAGACGGTTTTTTTTTCAGCCAGCAGCAAAACAACGCTTAATTAACCCCTGGAAGTAAATGCCAAAGAATTGAGCCCCCACAAACAGAACTTTTTCGTATTCTGGGGGTATTTTTACGCAACACAACAAGAATAAAAATTGTAATTTTAACCTTTTTTGGAATTAGGCTACCAAAAAAAATATATATATTTGGCGTTGAAAAAGACGGTTTATTTTTTTAGCACACCACAAAAAAAACGCTTAATTAACCCTGGATGTAAAATTTCGCAATAGAATTGAGCCCCACAAAAGTAGCTTTGTAGCGTGTTACAATGGGTATTTTTAGCCACAAACAAGAGATTAAATTGAATTAACTTTTTCTTGGAATTAGGGTACCAAAAAAAAATTATTTTGGCTTGAAAAAGACGGTTTATTTTTTTCACACAGCACAAAACAAACGCTTAATTAAACCCCCGGATGTAAATTTCGCAATAAATTGAGCCACCACAAAAATAAACTTTGAGCGTTTACAAATGGGGTTTTTACGCAACCAACATGAGATAAAAAGTTTCCTTTTCTTGTAATTAGGCTACCAAATAAATAATAATATTTTTGGGGTTGAAAAAAACGGTTTTATTTTTGTCACACCCAGCAAACAACCTTAATTTTCCCCCGGATGAAAATTTCCCCAAAGAATTGAGCCACCACAAAAAAGAGCTTTTTACGGTTCAATGGTGTATTTTCTACGCCAACCCAAAAAGGATTAAATTTTAATTTAAATTTTGTTGTGAATTAGGGTACCAAAAAAAAAATTTTTTGGCGTTGAAAAAGACGTTTTTTTTTTGTCGCCAGACAAACAACGCTTAATTAACCCCCTGGAGTAAATTGCGCAAAAGAAATTTAGCCCCACAAATATGCTTTGTAGGTATTACAATGGCGTATTTTTTTACGCAACAACAAGGAAAAAAATTTATTAACCTTTGCTTGTGAAAATTTGGCTACCAACAAAATAAATATATATTTGGCGTTGTAAAAGTAGCTTTATTTTTGTCAGCACACCAGCAAAACAAAAGCTTTAATAAAAACCCCGGTGTAAATTGCCAAAAAAATTGAGCCACCCCAAACAGTAGTTTTTTACTTTTACAATTGGGGTAATTTTTACCCACCCCAAAAAAGATAAAAAATTTTAATTAAACCTTTTCTTGTGGGAAATTTGGGCTACCCAAAAAAAAAAATATATTTTGGGGTTGAAAAGACGGGTTTTTTTTGTCAGCACACCCAAAACAACCTTAATTAACCCCGGATGTAAATTGCGCAATGAATTTAGCCACCACAAAAAGAGCTTTGACGTGTTTTCAATGGCGTTTTTCTACCCACACAACAAGAATAAAAAATTGGGAATTACCTTTGCTTGTGAATTTGGCTACCAAAAAAAAAAATAAAATTTGGGGTTTAAAAAAGACGGTTTATTTTTGTCAGCACCCAGCAAAAAAAAAACGCTTTAAATTAACCCCCGGATGTAAAATTTCGCAAAAAAAATTTAGCCACCACAAACTTAGCTTGTAGCTGTTACAATGGTGTATTTTCTACCCACAAACAAGAGATAAAATTTAATTAACCTTTTTTTGGAATTAGGGTACCAAAAACAAAATATATATTTGGCGTTTAAAAAGACGGTTTATTTTTGTCAGCACAGCAGCAAAAAAACGTTAATTAACCCCTGGATTAAATTTCCATAGAATTGAGCCCCCACAAACTAGTACTTTGTACGTTTACAATGGCGTATTTTTACGCCACACAACAAGAGAAAAATTGTAATTAACCTTTGCTTGTGAATTGGCTACCAAAAAAAAAAATAATTTGGCGTTGAAAAAGACGGTTTATTTTTTCAGCAAACCCCGCAAAACAACGCTTAATTTAACCCCCCGGGTGTAAATTGCGCAATAGAATTTAGCACCAAAAATAAGGGTATTTGTATTTTAAAAACCTGTTTTTTTTTAAATAATACAACAAACGGCTTAGATCCCACTTGGTATTGAAGTATATGCAGCGCAGGGGCGCACATGGATTTCGATCCATACCCCAAAAAACAGAAAAAGAACATTCAGAAACATCCTTTGGGCAAGCAGACCCCCACAAAAATCGCTTTTAAAAATCATTCTTCAGAAAGCGCTACACCCGCAGCAGCACCCTTCCCCCTTTTTAAAATAGAGGGTGTGACCCCAGCGGCGCGCTCGTCTTTTAGGCGGTGACGTCCAGAATCCCGCCGGCTCTGATTGGCTTTATCTCTGCACATTTTGCGGCATCCCTTCTTCCTCCCAATGCTTTGCCCTATGTGCGCCATGTCTCGCAGCCCTTTTTTCAATCAAAAACCACTTTTCCCCCGAAGTCCCCAAATTCGACTTGTTCCGAACCGAAGTTTTTTCCCGAAAATTTTAAAAGAATTCCACCGTTAAATCGATTCGCCATCTTAGTCTCAATAATTTTTGTTGCATCCGTACTTTCTATATCTTGTATATTCTTCTCCTTAAAAAAAAAGTTTTACCGTTAACAGTCTGACAAATTTATTGAGATCTAACAAAGTATCGAAAATTGAAAAATGATTAGTAGGTGAAAAATTAAGTCTTTTTTCAAAACTTCATATTAATTGTTGGTTAAGATAGTAGGAGTAAGAACTATAACATTATTATTATCGTCTTCTTTAATACCAATGTCATTTGCTGTGTTTATATTTTCTTCCTTGTAGTTCCCTTCTGTTTTTTACCGCAATGTTTTCTTCCTCCTCGTCTGCTAGAGTGTTTTTTTGCCGTTGATTCTTTTCATTTCTCTTTCTCTTGTGCGGGTTATGTCTGACTGATGGTTTTACTTCTTATTGTTAATCCTTCTGCTGATGAACATTCTGAATCTGAAGTGCCTATGGATGTGTGTTCAATATCAGAAAAGCTTACTTCCTTTCTATTCCTTTTATATTTTTCTGATCGTCTCAAAATAGATCTCGGTCTCCAATTATAGACTTTATTTTTTTCATAATCAAAGTCTCTTTGATATTTTGGTTTTTTTGTTTCCATAATGATAGATTCTTATTTTTACAAATTCTTTTTTATTTTATCTTGTTGTTGCTGAAAATTTTCATTATCCCTATGTTCTTGTAACTTTATTTGGATTTCATCTATCTTATCTTGTACATCTTCTATTTTTTTAGTTTCAAAGTCAATAATAAGTTGTATTAATTTCATTGAGCAGTCCGTTAAGAATTGATTCCAATGGATCAGAAACTCCTCCGTGTACATAAAAGATGGCAGTTTTTTTAAACGCAAACCTGGGATATTATTCCTTTATCCCTATATAAATTTTAAAACGAATTCCGGTCCCACCATAATTTCATTTCTTGTGTTTGTGCTTTTTCTAAATTTATGAACAATGAGAATATTTCCTCTTTATCTTTTCATACTGCATCACTGGTTCCAATAACTTGTGCCAGTTTTGCTTCTCTGTTCATGATTAATGGTGTTTGGGACCGGGATATAGCGCCCAAAAAAATATTTAAATGTTTCAATAAGTCCGGACCTCTGCACCCCTCCTTTGCCCCTCAAGATATTGAAAATCAGCTGTGGACGAATGCAGGCCTGTGGTATGAAACGCTCTTACAAAACAAGACTGCAAAAGGAGAAAAACAACACAGGACATGGGAGGGGGGGGGAGGGTTGAACACACTACTTGGGGCGAGCATAACATGAAGGGAAGGGGATTTAACCCCTTTTCTTTTAAGAATGCTCCTATTTCGGGAACTAAAAAAATCAAGCTACAAGAGAACACCAAACTGATAAACGATACTCCCCTTTAATGACATTACGCACCGCAATCCTGCTACATAGCCGGCAGGTGTTATCTATTAATTGCAGCTAACACTCGCCATTAAAAGCCAGGGGTGGGCCGTTGCCACCCGGCGTTTTAACCCCTCAAAAATGGGGCCCCAGTGTCCCAAATAATTGAAAACGTGCTGCGTACCAACCTCACTTGGCAGGGCCCACCCGCGAAAACATCCCCCGATCGGTTAACATGGCAGCTGAAAGCCTTGTGAAGACTTCAATCACCACCATGTTTTCTGTTTTACTACTTCCTGTCCTAAAAAAGTTATTGGTCTCAGAAAATGACCAATGACATCTTTCTAAAATAGAAAATTTTGGAATTTTTTTTTTATGGAACTATAACATAACAAATACCCCACATGTTTGATGTTGCCACAATTGTAACAACCTGCAGAATGCAGAAAACACAACGTCATAAAAAAAATATCCTCGCAAACTAGGCGCAATTACGTTATTTTTACCCGCTTGGAATTTTTCACGGTTTCCCAGTATATTGTGTGGTACGGTCAATGACACCATTAGAAAGTATATCTTGTCGTGCAACATAAAAGCCCTCATTGGTCTAGGTAGGTGAAACAATAAAAAAGTTATGGCTCTGGGAAGGAGCAAGGAGGAAAAAATGATTGTGTCAAAAAAAAAATGCAAGGTCCTTAAGGCGTTAATGCATGTCATTATATAGAACAATGAACTCCAAAAAATGGTGCAATTACATATTTTCGAACATTTCATCCCACACAGAATTTTTTGTTGTATCAATGGTACTTTTAAAATTACATCTTGTCCCACAAGAAAACAATCCATCACAGACAGAAAAAAAACAATGTTATGGTTTTTGGAACGCAAGAGAAAAAAAACGAGCGTGAAATTAACAATAATTGCTCAAAAAGACATTTGAAGGTAGGCCTAATTAAACAAACACACAACAGCTCAGAGGAAATTATGGAACAAGTTTTTTTCAGTTTCACACTGAGTTTTTTGTTGCTTTTTTGTTATTTGATGCTAGCAAAAAACCTGGAGGGACAGGCATCTGTTAACCAGCCTTAAAGGGGTTGTCCAGTGGTATAAAAAATATTTTCTAAATAATATCACTCCCAGAGTCCGACTTAAGCACTTTTGCAATGTACTGTTACAAAATTTTCTGTGGGCTTACTGAAGTTCTACAGTATATCAACTGTTCAATGACAGGAAGCTCAGTAGTACTGTGTCTCAACAGACAGAAAACAGCTCTGTGTTGAACTAACAAGTGATCAGATGACAAAAAGGATTTGGTTTTTTTAGGGCAGCCTTTAAAGCCATAGCCCTGTGGTTCTGCATCCCAAGGCATTCAACATGAGGTCGAAAACAGAGGTGTATGCTGAGAGTGAGTTTAAAAGAAAGATATAATGACAGTTTGGATCCATGTAGTAAACTGTGTTATCTAAGGTCTAGTAGTTCCAGGGTATAATCAATTCCCTTCAAAAGGGTGACTATCTCTATACTGTATGCTATCTAAATGTTCCCCATGTTCTGTATTTGCCCCTACAAGGACAACCCCACAAAATTACCCCTCAACTCCTGTTCAGATCCTATTTGGGGATTCTTCGAGTGACAAAAACAGTAAAACAAAACTCACTCTGACTAGTTTCTGCCAGGACAGTTTAATCTCACTTCTCAGTGGGTTCATTTTTTTCCCTTTAGGGATGATGTATTAAAGTCCCTGGATAGAATGATACAGTGGTGTATCCAAGAATCCACAAATAGAGTCTGATCAGGAGTTGAAGGTGTGATTCTGTGGGGTCGTCCTTGTCGGGGTGGATACTCCGCAAAGGGTACATTAGGGTGTATCCAGAATAGGAATAGTCACCTTTGGGAACAGAATTAAAAGGGTTTTCTCACTACAAAGATTTACTAAAAGAAAATAGGTGGCACCGGTATATAAACAACTGCATATATCACGCTAGA
Organism: Phyllomedusa bahiana; assembly: GCA_025379985.1. Lineage (NCBI taxonomy): Eukaryota > Metazoa > Chordata > Amphibia > Anura > Hylidae > Phyllomedusa > Phyllomedusa bahiana. The sequence continues at coordinate 33,536 of JAODAL010032663.1, read as the reverse complement.
ATTTGAATCTTCAGCAAGCCCATATATTTTCAGCAAGTGGGTTGGTGCTCAGTGAATGCAGCAGTAACAGGCTATATCCAAAATAAGCAAGAAAGATTTTTCACGGCACTCAGTCCTTATCTTCTGAAACTTTTATTAGACGAAGTTAAAAACAGGGAATCGGCACAGTTGGCAAGCACTCTTCAGCCGGTAACAAACATTTAGCTGCTGTAGCTGCTGTAGCCTACGGCCGTTTCGCGTTCTCCAACGATTTCTCAAGGCATGATGGGAAGTGTGACGTAAACCCGTCTATTTAACTTCCCTCTCGTGCTTGTTACATTCTATCATGCAATGCAAATACAAAATAACATCTTAAAAACTATAATATCTATCATTACTACTATCCTAATACTACTCATATAAACATATTTATAAAAATGACGATAGATCATTCCTATCGTTTAAACCTAATGAACCCAATGCCTCAGTACGCAGAATCCACTCTGATTCAACCTGTAACAGTTTCTTTTGTCTATCTCTGACATTTTTATCTAGGGTTATGCGTTCTATACCAGCAAATTGTATGTGTGAACAGTCTCCTAAATGAACCTCCTGCATGTGTGAAATGAACCTCGGAGCTCCCTTTCCTGTTCTCACAGAATAAAAATGTTCCCGAATTCTATGTAAAAAAAAAACGCATTTACACCACAATACATAAACTACAAAATTAGTTCGACATGTAAAAATCTTTCACATCATGTCTAATCTGGCCAATCTGTATGGACTTTTCGTTTCTCATATACCTACAAAATGAACAATTACCACATTTATGATTTCCAATCAGAAACAAGTTATTTAACCAACTCTTTTTGTTTTTTCCATAATCACTGTGTACCAACTCATCTCGTATATTTTTACACCGTCTAAATTATATAATAGGAGGTAACTTTGTTCTTTCTTTTAAATCCTCATCTAATTCCAACAAATGCCAATTTTTTCTAATTGATCTTTTTATCATTTCTGACATATTACTGTATTCAAACGAGAATATGAATCTATTTACTTCTCCTTTCTTCCTTTTCTTATACAACAATTTCTTTCGGTCTTGTCTTATTGCCCTTGAGAATGCTCTTGATATTATCATTTCATCATAACCACGAGATCTAAGTCTCTCAATCAATTCCATAGATTGTTCAATAAAATCTGAATAATCACTATTGTTATGTCTCAACCATAAAAATTGACCGTAAGGAAGAGATCTTTTTACATGATCTGAATGGAAACTTCCAAAATGTAAAAGAGCATTAGTGGCATTGGGTTTTCTATATCCTCTTGTTACAATTATTTCATCCTTAATTTCCATTTCAACATCCAGAAATATGATTTTATTATTTCCAAAATTAGCTGTAAACTGCATATTCACTTCATTCTGATTGATATACTCCACAAATTTTTATGAACTCCATTTCTGAGCCTGACCATACTATAAGTATATCGTCAATAAATCTCGACCAGTGAACCAAATACTTCAAAAAAGGATTTTTTATACTGTAAATCTGATCTTCTTCCCAACATGCCAAAAACAAATTCACGAACGTGGGAGCAACTGGAGTTCCCATCGCCGTACCAGTACATTGTTTATACCACTGTCCATTGAAACAAAATGCATTGTGCCTCAATACAAACTGTAACAGTTCACAAACTTAATCCACAAATCCAATCTCTCTATTAGATCTTAATAGAAAGGATCTCACTGCTATAACACCATCATCATGTGCAATTCTCGTATACAAGCTAACAACATATATAGATGCCAACTTATATCCCGGACAAACATTTAAGTTCTCCAGATTTTTTAACAATGATTTTGTATCCAACAAAAACGAGGGGACATTTTCCAATAGTGGATGTAACAACCAGTCCAAATATTGAGAAACTGGTTCAGTAATTGAACCAATGCCAGCCACAATCGGTCGTCCAGGTGGACGTTCCATACATTTGTGTATCTTTGGCAAAAAGTACCATTTAGGTTTAGACGGTTTCTCAATAAATAACCTTTCGGCCAAACGCTTTGATAGAAAATGTTCATATATCCCCCTTTGTAGTAGTGTCTGTAACCTTCCTTTAAACTGCATAGTTGGATCCCTATCCAGTTTTTCATATGTCTGTACATCCTGTAATTGACGATTTGCTTCCTCTTCATAATAAATTTTATTCATTATGACTATATTGCCCCCCTTGTCCGCGGGCTTCACCACTATCTCAGTATTGTTCTTCAACTCCCTAAGAGCCTTCATTTCTTCTTTTGTTAAATTCATTTCAACTTCAAGATATACCAATGCTTTCATATTACTCAATACTGCTTCTGAAAAATTAGACAGTGTGGAGCCCGGGGATAAGGGGGGGGGGGGGAGTTTTTAGCACACCACCACGAAAACCCTTATCACCTTTATCATCCGCCAGTAATTCAAAATCTAAGAGTGACAAAAGATTTACTGTAACTTCTCTATCTTGTGTGGATTAATCCTCCCTCATAAGAAAACCCAGTTTGCCAATTTGTGTATTTCTTTCTCCTTCACTAACTACTAGTGTTGAGCGATTGCGTTGGCTATCGAGATCGAGCGATAGTCGATAGTCAGCCGCTATCGATAAGGTTTTTCGATAGTGAGCATCGATTATGAGCGATTACCATTAAAGTCTATGGGAGAGCAACAACACCTTCATTATTACACCCAAACAAGGCTGGAGAAACTGAAATTAACATCCACAACAGTCAAATGGATACGTGCTACATCTTAGGCAACACACTTAGGTTATAAAAGTCACAGAAAAAAAGTCACAGACCATTCACTATCCCTGTCTTGTACCACAGCATGACCCTTAAACCTGCATCACCCACAAATTAAAAAGTGCCAGAAGGCAGTATGATTTGAACCATCATGTTACTTGAACTGGACATTGAATATCCCTGTCCTGGAACGCAGCATGAGCCCCAAACCTGCATGACCCCCAGATTTAAAAAGTGCCGCAAAAAAGGAGTCTTTCAACCACCATTTTAGTTGAACTGGACACTAACTATATCTGTCCTGTACCGCAGAATGACCATTAAACCTGTCTGACCCACAGTATAAAAAGGGCCAGAAAAAGGAGTCTTTCAACCACCATTTTAGTTGAACTGGACATATACTGTCCCTGTCCTGGGCCACAGTATGACCATTAAACCTGTCTGACCCCCAGATTACAAAGTGCCGGAAAAAGGAGTCTTTCAACCACCATTTTAGTTGAACTGGACATTGACTAGAACTGTCCTGTGCCACAGCATGACCCAGGGCCGGAGTTACAGTGGGTGCGGTGAGAGCCCAGGCTGGCGTCCGTCATCTATTAACACGCAGGTTAAAATGCCCTGATGACGCAGCAACAAAAACTGTTGTGCTGAAGCAGAGTGCGGAAGCGGAAGTGTGAGAACTCCAGCCTTCCTCAGTACACAGTCAAGACCTGGGTAGCGCTTGCCCCTCCGTATGAGTGCGGACCAATTGAGCTTCACTTGGAAATACTGGTGGTTAACGCTCCTGTTACACCCAGGTGCCCTTTTGCTTGCCATTCTTTTTCTCATTTTACTCAACGTGCTGGAGGAAATTGTCTCTGTACTTTGTTCTCTGTCCGTGCTCCATACTCCATGTCCTCTGAATAACCTACATCTGGTCAAGTTTTCCTGTACCTCCCTTGTACATTTCAGGGGTATTTTTTTTACCAGCTATTTTGTACATGCAAGTTTTTAGTAGTTTAATTCTAGAAAACATTTTGTAAAATAGGATGGAAACCCATCATGTCTTTGTTTCTTTTTTTTTCATTGTATTAAATGGGTTGTCTCAATACAGGGATTGATAGCTATGTTAAAGATCTTGCAAAACAAGTCATTTTGCAATATGTGTCCATTATGTTTTCGTATGATACACAGTATTTTTTGCACCTTTCAATTCACCTGTGGTGAATATAGAATTGCAGTTTTAAGATTTACGTGGATGCTGCGTCAATGAACAAAGCTGGGTGTGCAAAAGTAAAAAAACACGTAACTGTTATGTTTTCGTATAATAAACGTATTTTTGCACCTTTCAATTCACCTGTGGAATATAGAATTGCTGTTTTAAGATTTACGTAGATGCTGCGTCAATGAACAATGCTGGGTGCGCAAAAGTCAAAAAACACGTAACTGTTATTTTTTTTGGTATAAAAAACGATATTTTTTGCACCTTTCAATTCACCTGTGGGAATATAGAATTGCTGTTTTAAGATTTACGTAGATGCTGCGTCAATGAACATGCTGGGTGCGCAAAAGTCAAAAAAACACTAACTGTGATGTTTTCGTACGATACAGGGATTTTTGGCAACAAACAACCTGTGCTGACTACAAGATTGCTGATTGAAATTTAACTGCAAGGTGGTAATATCAACAGTCACGGGTGTAATGGTAAAAATTGAAAATGAACCCCCTATCTGAAATGTATAACTGATAATAAAAGTGGAGTTTTGCAGCTAACAAAGATACCTGCAGTTACTATAAATGATGTGTATCCAATATAAGTTCAGGCTGCCCAATACCAGGAAATATTTCAATAGCAAACTGTTAAAAAATAAAGATATTCCACTACAATGTCTAAAACTAATTCTTTGGGGGAACTTTTCCAGTGTTCTTTATAGATAGAGCTTGTCTGTGTTCGCCCGCGGGCCCCCCCCACTCCCACCGCCATGAATTTACAGCGATAGATGCTGCTTTAAAATTCTCTAGCTAACTACATAAAATCTTCAAATCTCTAATCTAACTAAATTGGAAGGATCACAGCTAATAGTAGAGGTTTCTCTGTGCAGAAATAGACTGATTTCGCTGAGCTGTTTGGCCACAGGCAGAGCGCAGGTCCTATCCCTATGAGACGCTGAGAGACACCGAGGCTGAAACAGGGAAAAGCTGTTCTATGTAAAAACGAGGTCATGTGATTTTTCCCCGCCAATCGCAACCAAACACATCCCAGTCATGACGTCGCACACACATCCCCACCCTCTCTAATCTTAATCTGATTTGCTGGCCGCCAAAATTACAGGGAAACACCGAAAAAGGCGCGATATTAATAGATGATGCTCAGATTTTAACCTTAATTATCGCATGATCTGGAAATTTCGATCACCATAAAAATCTTGCCGATTTCAACTTTGTCGATAAAAATCGCTCAACACTACTAACTACATCAGGACTCGGTTTATCATGAAACATCTTATAAAGGTTAATTTTCCTCAATGACTTACTTAGATCGATCTGAAATTTAGTAAAATCAAACCTATTTGTATTGCAATAGTTCAAACCTCTCGCTCATAATGATTTACCTGCCTCAGAAATTTTATAATCAGAAAGATTAATAACATTTGTTGGACTTACATTTTTACTGCTTGTGGAATTTTGAGGAGCAGAATTCTCTATCTCCTCCAAGAGACCTGCTTCCTCTTGGTACCTCCTCCCATCATGGGATAATTTTTTCTTTTTATGACCTGATATTAGATAAGTCGAGAGAGGACTATCAGAAATTATGTGGTGAATTGGATGCAGCTAAAGCAGAGTTTAAAACCCGTGTAACAGAGGCCCAATTGAATTTATTTTACAAAAAATTGGAGAATCGTTTGGTACCAATACAAAATGAGATAAAAGAAAGGAAGAAAGATAAATTCTTAAGGGACAAGTTTGATTTTGATCATGACCGAGTGTATGGATGGAAAAATAAATTGGGAGGAAGTGAAAGAAATCGATGGACATTTCGTAGAAAACCGCATAATGTGAAAATAAATCAAGACAAGAAGGTGGATTAATGGACAACAGATTCGGGATTGGACTCAAGTATAACAGAAGAACCAATGGAAACATCCAGATCTGGGACATTGATGCGTGACAATGTTGTCTCTGCATCTACCTTCCCTTTAGACAGAGGATCCGTTGAGGGGGTCGTAAAAAGAAAAAATTATTCCATGATGGGAGGAGGTACCAAGAGGAAGCAGGTCTCTTGGAGGAGATAGAGAATTGTGCTCCTCAAAATTACACAAGCAGTAAAAATGTAAGTCCAACAAATGTTATTAATCTTTCTGATTATAAAATTTCTGAGGCAGGTAAATCATTATTAGCGAGAGGTTTGAACTATTGCATTACAAATAGGTTTGATTTTACTAAATTTCAGCTCGATCTAAGTAAGTCATTAAGGAAAATTAACCTTTATAAGATGTTTCATGATAAACCGAGTCCTGATGTAGTTAGTGAAGGAGAAAGAAATACACAAATTGGCAAATTGGGTTTTCTTATGAGGGAGGATTTATCCACACAAGATAGAGAAGTTACAGTAAATCTTTTGTCACTCTTAGATTTTGAAGTAATGGAGGATGATTAAGATGATAAGGGATTTCGAGATGGAGTGAGATCAACTCCCCCCCCCTCCCCTCCTTGTCCCCGGGATCCACACTGTCTAATTTTTCAGAAGCAGTATTGAGTGATATGAAAGCATTGGTATATCCTGAAGTTGAAATGAATTTAACAAAAGAAGAAATGAATGCTCTTAGGAAGTTGAAGAACAATGCTGAGATAGTGGTGAAGCCCGCGAACAAGGGGGGCAATATAGTCATAATGAATAAAATTTATTATGAAGAGGAAGCAAATCATCAATTACAGGATGTAGAGACATATGAAAAACTGGATAGGGATCCAACTATGCAGTTTAAAGGAAGATTACAGACACTGCTACAAAGGGGGATATATGAAAATTTTCTATCAAAACGTTTGGCCGCCAGGTTATTTATTGAGAAACCGTCTAAACCTAAATTGTACATTTTGCCAAAGATACACAAATGTATGGAACGTCCACCTGTACGACCGATTGTGGCTGGCATTGGTTCAATTACTGAACCAGTTTCTCAATATTTGGACTGGTTGTTACATCCACTATTGGAAAATGTCCCCTCGTTTTTGTTGGATACGAAATCATTGTTGAAAAATCTGGAGAACTTAAATGTTTGTCCGGGATATAAGTTGGCATCTATAGATGTTGTTAGCTTGTATATGAGAATTGCACATGATGATGGTGTTAGAGCAGTGAGATCCTTTCTATTAAGATCTAATAGAGAGATAGGATTTGTGGATTATGTTTGTGAACTGTTACAGTTTGTATTGAGGCACAATGCATTTTGTTTCAATGGACAGTGGTATAAACAATGTACTGGTACGGCGATGGGAACTCCAGTTACTCCCACGTTCGCGAATTTGTTTTTGGCATGTTGGGAAGAAGGTTTAAAGAAGGATTCCTCTCTGCTATTAACACTGGAGGTAAGTGTAGCCTAGGCGCCAATACAAAAAGAAAACAATAAGGTAATTCTATCCTAGACGGCACATCGGGATAAAAAATAACTTTTATTTAAGAATATTTTAAAACACATATTTTCTCTAATTATATACGAACCGCTCGTAGTAGCCTCCTATGCATGGGAGCAATAGCGCAAGATAGCTCTATACATAAAGGATAGGTATACAGGCTGGGAAAATATTCTAAAGGGATTACTGAGGGTTCTGACCCTATCAAGCCCTAATATATGCTATCAATTCCCTAGCCTGATTACGGGAAAATAACGCCCTGATAAGGACGATCCCGTCAGGAACCTACCCCTACAAAAGCACGCCCTACAATGCCCTAGTATGTCACAGCATTATAATATTGAAATAAGTATCTTTCTTCAAACAAAAAGTCCCAACATGTTTCGGTGCCTACCCGGACCACTTCAGGGGACAATGATTGGTAGGCGAAGAGAATTTTAAAAAAATTTTTTTTCAAAAAAAGGGAACCCCCTGTAAAAACCCTTTGTGGGGCATTTTTTAATTCAAAAAAAGTTTTTAATAGGGAAATTTCTTTAAAGGGGGGTTTTTTTAAAAATCCTTTTCTTGGGAAAATTGGGAAAAAAAATTTTTTTGCCCCCGGGGAAAATTTTTAAAAAGAGGGTTTTATTTGTATAGGGAAAGTTTATAGGGGTTTTAAAGACCCTTCTTAAACAAAGGGAAAAGGTTGGGGTTTAAAACTTTGGGGTTTTTTGAGGCACAATGATTTTTTTTAAAGGGAAGTGGAAAACATGATTTTTCCCAGGGTTTCCTTTTTACCCAGTTGGTTTTTTTTTTGGGGTTTAAAATTTTTAAAAAACCCCTTGCAAAACGGAAAAAGGGCCACCCAAACAAAAAAAAAACTGGGAAAATTTACCGGGGCCCCTCGGGTTTAAAAAAAATTTTTATTTAAAAATTTTTAAAACATTTTTTATTATTCCCCCCCGGGAAACCCTCCCCCCAAAACCAAAACGGTGGAAACCCCTAAAATAAAAAAAATTTTTTCCCAAACCCTTTAAGTTTTTCCCAATTTTTTCCCAAAAAAACCCCAAAACACCCCTAGAAACCCCTCCCAAAACCCCCTAAAATCCTATATGTCCCCCTTTATAATATTTTTTCTTCCCCCCAAAATTCCCCCCCCTCCCCCCCCCCATTCGGGGCAATGTTTTACACGGTTTGGTATTAAATTTTTGGCGGACTTTCCCCAAGGGCCCCCTTTAACTTTTGGGTTTTTTTCATGGCTTTACCCCAACTATAGTTTTTGCTTTGCCGCCCCAGGCCCTGGGCCCAATTTTCCCCCGTTTTTCATTATTTGAAACCCAAACCAGGGTTTGTTTAAAAATGGGGGCCAACGAATTTTCCCTTCGATTTAATTTTTGGGGGTTCCATCTTTGCCTTTGGGGGTTTAAAAAAATTTTTCCCCAAAAAATGTTTTAAAATTTTTATTTTTTTTGTTTAAAATTTTTTTCCCTCCACACTTTTTCCTTAGATCCCCCCCAAGGTTTACCTGCCTCGCCCCTTAAAGAAATCCCTTTTCAACCTTACACTTTAAAAAATGCGGTACCCTTTTTTTTTTTCCCCTGAACGGCCCCACGGGGATCCAATCTAAGGTCCATTTGAGCCCTGGCCCCGATCGCCCCGGCGGGCGATTTGTTTTTTCTTTTTGGGCGCCACCTCTTCCGGGGTGATAATTTTTTTAAACCCAACCCCAAAAACCCAACCTTTCCATAGGCAAGATTTTTCCCCGTTAATAACGGGGCCGTTTTTAATCTCCGAAAACCCCCTAGGGGGGGGTTTAAATTGGGCCATGCTTTTTGGGGCAAAAATCTTTTTTATTTTGGAGGAAAAAGCCGGGGTTTAGGCCACAGCTGAGGACGCCTCCAAGCCCGTTTTTAAAATAAATTCTTCGCCCCATTTTGCCCCGAGGGGCCCGGTAGCCCCGAAACATGTTGGGACTTTTTGTTTGAAGTAAGATTTTATTTTAATTTTATAATGCTGTGACATATAGGGCATTGTAGGGGTTTTTGGGGGGTTTTGGGGGGGGCTTTAAAGGGCGTTATTTCCCCCCAATCAGGTAGGGAATTGGTGCATATTTAGGGCTTGGGGGGTAAACCCCCATTCCCTTTTAGGGTTTTTTTTCCCCCTTTTAAATTCCCTTTGTTGTATTTTTCCCATGGGTTTATGGGGCTCTTTGGGGTTTGTATTTTGGGGGGTTTTGTTTTTAAAAAAACAAATAAAAATTTTTTTTCCCCATTCGTTAGAAAAACCCATTGTTTTCCCTTTTTAAAGTCCCCTTTTAAAAAATTTTTTGGTTTTTTTTTTAAGGTCAATTTTGGGGCTTTTAAAAAAAGGTTCCCCGAAATATTTAAAAATTTTGGGTTAAACAATAAAAAAAAGTAATATCAGTTTCCCCATTTTAAAAAAAAAACTTTTCTGGAGGGTTAAAATTTTGGTAAAAATTGAACAAAATTTTGCCCCACTTCTTTTTTTTAAAAACCCAGATCATTAAAAAACCCCTTACGGTCCTTTTTTTTTTATTTAAAAATTTTTTAACAAATTTTTTCAATCTAGGTTGGGAGTTGATCTCCCTTTAGAAAAATAACCTTCCAAGGCTAAGAAAACCCCAAAAAATTTTTTTTAAAAAAGGGGGAAAAAAAAAAGCAACTGTTTTTCCATTAAAAAGTTTAAAAAAAAAGTCATTAAAAAATTCATTTTTTGGTTAGTAGTTTAAAAGAAAAACAAATTTACCCTTTTTTTTGGGGGGTTTTGGGTTTTACCTTTATTTGGAAAAAAAAAAAAAAAATTTTTTTAAAAAATTTTCCCCCATTGGGAAAAAAAATGGGTTTTAATTTTTTTATTTTTGGGGAAAAAAAAAAAAAAGCCTCAATTGGCCCAAATTAAAAGTTGAAATTTTTAATGTTTAATAATTTTTGATTTAGTATTGGTGGTGAAAAATTTTTTTTTAAGAAATTGGGAAATTTTTACTTAGGAAAGAAGGGGAGGGTTCTTTAAAAGGGGGGAAGGAGAGTAAAATAAATTTGTGGTATGAAATCCAAAAATAAAAAATAAAAAAAAAAGGAAATGTTAATTAAAAGTGGTTTGGGGGACAAATTTCATTATTTAAACGTGGAAATTTCGTATTTTTAAAATTTTTTATTGAAAAAAAATTTGGGAAATAATTTTGTTTTTAAATTTTATTTTTTTTTCATGTAAAATGTAAAATCAGAAAGGGGAAGTTAAAAAAGGGTTTTGCCATTCCCCTATGTTTTTAAAAAAAAAAAGGGGGGTTTGGGTAAAGCTTTTGCAGAAATATTTTTAAGGCTAAACTTCAAAAGGCCAAGCCGTTTTTTTTTCAATAAAAGTTTAGGGGGATAATATGCTGAAAAACTTTTTCCATTTTTTAAAAAGTTTTTTTTAACAAGAACGTTTAAGGGTTTTTAAAAATTTGGAACGTTTTTTTTTAGGATAGAAAACATTTAAAGTTTAAAATGTTTATGGTAACTTTTAAAAATTTTTTTTTAGTGGATGTTGAGAAAAGGGATGGGACCCCATGGAAAAAATTTTTTTTCCCCCCCAAAAAAAAACTTAAAAATTCGAAAAGCAAATTTTTTTCTCAAGACTGACTTTTTTTTGGATGAAAAGGAGGTTACGTTTTTCCCCCATGGGGGTGTTTTTAATGGGAAATTTTAAAGTTTCCGAGAAATTAAAGTTAGGGGGGAAAAAAAATTCTTCTTACACCCAAAACACTAAAGGGAATTAAAACCCAAAAAAAAATTTAAACGTTACTTTTGGAAAAACCCTTTTATAAAAGCCACAGAAAAAAACTCACAGACCTTTCCCACATCCCTGTCTTGTACCACAGCATAATCCTTAAACCTGCATGACCCACAAATTAAAAAGTTGCCAGAAGGCAGTATTATTTGAAACCATCATTTTATTTGAACTGGACATTGAAATATATCCCGTCCCGGACCACAGCATTTACCATTAAACCTTCATGACCCACAGATTAAAAAGTGCCGGAAACAGGGATTTTTTGAACCACCATTTTAGTTGAACTGGACATTGACTATACCTGTTCTGTACCACAGTATGACCATTAAACCTGTCTGACCCACAGATTAAAAAGTCCCGGAAAAGGGGGGTTTGAACCCCCTTTTTAGTTAAAACTGGACATTGACTATACCCTTTTTGGGAAACCCCCAGCATGACTCTAAAACCCCTGAAATTGAACCCCCAGTTTTTAAAAAAAAGTCCCGGGAAATAGGATTTTTTTAAACCACCATTTTTTTTTTAAACTGGACTTTAATTATACCCGTCCGTATGCAGTATACCAATTAAAACCTGTCTAACCCACAATTAAAAAGTGCGGGGGAAAAGGGAAAGTCTTTGAACCCCCAAATTTTTTTTTGAACGGGAAAATTGACGAAAACCTTCCGGGCCCAGCATGACCCCCAAAAAACCTCCCATGACCCCAGATTTAAAAAAGTGCCGGAAATAGGATTTTTTTTTAACCCCATTTTTAGTTGGGGAAATTTATTTAAACCCAAAAGCTATTTTGTACATGCAAGTTTTTTGTGTTTAATTCCAGAAAACAAAATTTTTTAAAAATAGGAGGGGAATCCCCACCACGTTTTTTGTTTTTTTTTTTTTTAAATTTGTATTAAATGGGTTGTCCTCACTACGGGAAATTTTGCTAGCTATTTTAAAAACCCTTGCAAAAAAAAAGGGGTTTCTTTTTGCAAAAATTGTCCCATTAACAGTGTTACCTATTCCTTTTTTTGGGCCCCCCCACCATCCCCCTTTTGGGCCCCACTTTTGAAAATTGTGAAGAAAAAATTTGTCTTTTTGAAAACCAACCCATTTTTTTAAAATGGGACCTGTAGTTTTAGCGCATTTAAACAGCAAAATGCCCCCAAAAAAAATTTAAAACAAAACCCTTTTGAGCCAATTTTTGACAATTGTGAAGAACAAAGGGTTTTTTTAAAAACCCAAATTTTTTAGTTTAGGACCTGTATATTGCGGGCATTCAAAGCAGTATGCCCCAAAAAATTATAAAAATAAACTTCTAGCCCTGTTAAAAAATTGTGAGGGAAAAAAGGGCCCTTAAAGCCACATTTTTTTTCCAAAGGCCAAATGATTATAGAGTTTTCTCCCGGGCCAATCCCCCAATCCAAATTGGGACAATGCGGAAAAATTCTAAAAAAGAATGAGTAAAGGGAAAAAGGTTTTTTTGTCATAAAAACCTTGGTATTTTTTAACATTTCCCCTAAACAGCAAAACTAGCAAAATAAAATTTTTGGGGAACGAGAATAAAAATTGAAAGGTTAAAAAATGATCATTTAAAAAAAAAGTTTTCAAGAGGACCATTTCTGTTTAAAGGGAATGGGGAAGTAGCCCGGGCAATTAATCGGTTACCCTCGGAAATTTGGGGGCCACAACTTCTTCAGAGATCCTTTCCCTGATTCATCTTGATAAAAGTAAAACGATCACTTTATTTTGGGGAAAGCCGGATGCGTTTGTCTGTAATGACTCCCCATTTGTTTAAAGGTTTCCGTAAAGATTGAGGAAAGCTCCCTGGGCGGGTACAACAACCTATGGGGGTTGGCGACCCCGGGGGCTCGGACCATTCAACCATTTTGTAAAAACCCAGAAGCCCATTTGGGGTCCGGAACACACCCCAAAAAAAATGGGTTTTTGTTTGAGAGGGCAGTTAGTCCTTGAAAACTTAAATTTTTAAGTGGTCTCTGTGTGTTGTATTGTGCCCTGCATTACATGCATTGGTAAAGGGGTTTTAAATAAAGTTTGCCAAGATCCCCCCATTAGGCTTCTCCCACCTTGCCTGCTGCTGTGGGCAATGGGCCCTTGGGCCAATTCTATGCGCCCACGTCGTGAGTTTTTTCCCACCCATTTTGGGGAAACTTTTTGAAGAACGTGAAGCAAAACCCGAAAAAGATGCCCTCCAGTTGATCAATCAGAAAGGGGTCTCCATTTCCTGCATTTTACTCTCTATTTGGGTGGGGGGAAGGGAAAAGTGCTGAGTTTTTTTTTTTTGAAACCGGGGACCAGGGGGTGGGCCACCCAGTTATTTGTTTTTCTTTTTGAGGGCCTTTTAATGGAGGATCATGTTGGGGGAAAAATTGGAGCCCCAAGGGAACTATGGGGAGAGATGGAGCTTTGTTTTCCCAAAAACCCCCGGGGGTAGAGGGGAAACAAAAAAACTGAACTTCCTAAATTTCCTCCACCCCCTTCAAATTGGGCCCCCAACCTTTTTCCAAGGCGGGAAACCATCGGTTTAAACGTCGGTGCCCGGAAAAATCTTCCTCCTCCGTTTCCCCCGACACGCTTAAACACAGCCCTGATTTCCCTCAGTTTGATTGCACCCTGAGAGCTGAGGGCGTCGCCTTGCAATAGCTTGGACCCCGAACCACTCCCCTAATAAGCCCGTTTAAAATTGGGGGAAAAAGTGGGCCCTTGGGTTTCCCGACGGAGAGAAAGGCCCCTTTGGTCCGCATCTGTGTCCATCTCCTCCCCCCGCCCTAGCGGGACCTAAAGGTTTTGAAGTGTAAAACGATCTTTCCGAAACTAAATCCCTTTTTCAAAATGGCCCAAGGGATGGGGGCAGAGCTTTTTTCACCTGCCTCCACTCTCGGGGGCCCTCAAAAACCCCCCGAGGTCCGCACTGTTGCTTGTCGGGCCCATGGGGCCCAATTCCCTTTACCGAATAAGGGCCCATTGCGCTGTGTTCCCAATGTTGGAGCATCGGAGGGGTGGAATTTCCAGCGGTTGCCCGTCAACAAGGGGAGACAGTTACGGGGGGGGCCGGCTGATGTTCCCAAACGCAGCCGGGTGGGGACGAAGCAGGTTGCGAACGGGGGAAGTGCGAACTCAGACCTGGACCCTTTTTCTCAAAAGGCATCCAGCCCCGGGGGTAGGGTTTTAAAAAATTTCTGGGCAAAAGGGGTTTAAATTGAAAAAGGGCCAGTAAAAGGGATGTGTCCCCACCGATCAAAAAGGGGGGGGCCCAGAGTTTTCGCCCTTATCGCACACCACCTTTGCCGGGCACAAGGTTTTTGTCCCCCAAAAGCCAGGGGCCCCGGTTTCTCGTTGCGGAAGCCGTCCACAGCCCCCTGACCTTTTTGTGGACGGTCCCAAGACAAAAAATTTTCAAAAAAGGCCCTGGTTTTCGGGGATCCGGGGAGGGCCAACCAAGGCCCCTTGGGGGGAAAGAACCCTGCACCACCCCTGGGGTTTTTAAAGAGCGTGCGCCGACCCCTGAGAGCCCCCCGGTCACCCCCAGAGACATCCCCCCAGTCCCCGGGTGAGGGGGTCACAGGGGAATAGGGGCCCGGGCCCGTGTTTTACTATTTCCAGTGTTCGGGGGGTAGGGACTTTTTGGGGCCACAAAATGCGGGGAAAAACGCGTTTCCCAAATTTTGGGATACAGGTGGGGGCCCCAGGGGCAGGAGGGGCTTTTCTGGAAAAAAAAATGCCTCTCGGCATCTGGTTTTTGGGGGGGCCAGGAAAGGGGCCATGACTTTGGGGGGAACCCCTTTCTGTGTCCCCCCAACGGAAAGGGCAACTTTTCCAAAGGCCAAAAGCCTGGCAATCCCCCGAAATTCAGGCTTTTGGTTTTTGGGTTTTTTTGGGGTTTTAAAGTTTTTCCCTTTTTTTGCTCCCCCAAACCCTGGAAGACAAAAAGGCTGGTGTTGGGACGGGCCGGAAAACGGCATGCGGGGTCTCAAACGGGGTGGAAGGAAAAGGGGGTAAGTTTGGGGTTCGGGGGTGGTGCTGGTGGAATTTCGGCGACGGGGGACCCGGAAGCGGAAGCTGACCTGTTTAAAGCCCTCTGAGGGGAAAAGGGCAGCTAGGAACGCTTGGTTGGTGGGGGAGGGGAGGAGGGGGAAACAGAGGGTGTTACAGGGGTTGGGAAAACCCGGGGCCCGGTGGGGCCTTTTTTTTGGCCAAGTTTTCCCCCTCCTTTTAAACTCATGCTTTCCCGCTGAAAGTAAACTAGACATTTTTGGTGGGGTTTAATTACTTAAGATTCTTGCCTCTATTTTAGCTTTTAAACGGCCCAAAGGGCCCGGCATATGAAATCGCGGGGTGGAATCAGGGCTTGTCAAAAATGCCGGTTTGGGAAAAGGGCCCTGGTTTTTTTTGGGACGGCTTAACGAGGAGGGGGGGTTTTCCGCTGCCCGTGGCTGGCGGAATATCCAGGGGAATTTCTGAACCACCCTCCCCTTTTTAAAGGCCCGGGACCCGTATTGAACTACCCCCCATTGTTTCCCCCTCCCGGGCCAAAGGATGAAGCGCCCCCGGCCAAGCAAATTTGCGGTAAAAGGCCCAAACAGTTGGATCCGCAAATGTCTTTTCATCAAATCAAAAAACACGGGTAAATTGGGTCGCCTGAAAATTCTGAAAATTTCCGGGAGTGCGGGCTAAAAGAAAAAGGCACTGAAAAGGCCCGGTTGTCGACCGCCCAGGATTTTTGCCGATTTCCCGGGTTTCCTTCTCCTCCTCTGTTGGCATCAGTAATGGGCCCCGCAAAAGCGGACAAAATCTTCCCTTTTTGGGCCCTTTGGTTTTTAAAATGCCTTCTAAACCCCAACCAAAATTTTTGTAATAAAAGAGGTCTTCAAAAAAATGGTTTCTTTCCAAAATGGTGGCATTGCGAGTTGAAAATTTGGGCTCCCTTTTCGCTTCCCTGTTTGGACGGATGTGTTGTGCGATGACGCCCTTTTGGGTCCCCCGTGATGGAGGACGGGGGGCCGGTTTAAGACGCTGGTTTGCAGGTTGCATTAACCACTGAAGAAAAGATTGGCGACGCTTTTTCCGTTACGGGTTTCCCTTGGGCCCTGACCCCGCGTTTACAGGCCTGAAGGTTTGCAAAGGGCGATCCGCTGGCATGTGTGTTGTCCCCCCGCACCCGGAAGGAGCACCTTCTCTTTTACCTCTAAACCTCCCTGTCCTACCCCCCCCTTTTTCTCCTTACCCCCTGCATTCGCTCCCTGTTTAAAAAAGATTTTAAAATTTTTAAAAAGGGAAGGGAAAAGGTTTTTTACAGTTTTCTTATTGAAAGACGGCAAATCCCAGCTATTCTTTAAAAACCCTCTAATTTTCCCACAGCCAAATAGGATTAAAACTGAAATTTTTGCGAAAAAACCCGTGAAATGCCCGGGCTGTTGGAAGAAACCCTAAAAACAAAATCCAAACCCGTGTTCTTCCCTTTAGTCCCCCAAGGGTTTACAAAACCCAGTTGGGGCTAGGAATTGAAAAGGGTTTTTAAAAAAAATATCATAAAGTGCGCTTCTGCGCGAAAAATGAGATTCACCCAGGGACAAATAAAACTTTTTCAAAAGTTACACCATTAGAAATGCGTTTTTTTTCAAAACCCAAGGGCAAACCCAAAACATTACTAAGGGGAATTTTTTTATCAGAATTGTCGTTTTAAAAGGGGGCAATTTGAAAAAAAATAAGGGGCCCGAACCCCCGTGCATTAGTTTTTTTTAAAAATTTTAAAGGATAACAAACGGGGTTTTTTTTCAAACCCATAAAACCACCTGGGGGGGCCCAAAAAAATTGCTGATTCCAATTTAAGTGCAAAGTGGCTCTATAAACAAAAAAGGGGGCCCCGAAAAAATGGAAAAAAAAACCTATTTTAAATTTTAGGAAAAATAAAAGGGGGTTTTTGCACCCTTTTTTTATTAAAAGTACCTGCAGTGACACAAAATTGCTGTATTTAAATTTAAATTTCAAGGTGGCTCTATAAACAAAACTGGGCCACACCCAAAATGAATTTAAAAACCCATTTGAAAAGTTAAAAAACGGTTTAAAAAAAAGGCGTTTTTTTTTCACCCATAAATACACCCCGGCGGTGACTTCAAAATTGCTGTTTTCAAATTTAAATTTCTTTTAAAATGGCCCCCCTTAATTGAACAAAACGGGCCGCACCAAAAATGAAAAAAACACCTTTTTGAAAAAGTATACGGAAAAAAAAAATTTTTTGGGACCATTAAATACACCCCTGGGGTGCTAAAAAAATTGGGTGTATTAAATTTAAATGCAAGGTGGCCCCCCCAGAACAAAAATGAGCTCACCAAGTGAAAAAAAAAAACCCATTTTTAAAAAGTATTTGGATAATTTTAAAAGGGGGTTTTTTACAAAAATTTTTAAATTTTCAATGCGGTACTACCCAAAAATTTTTGTATTAAAATTTTAAAAGGGAAGGTGGCCCCCTTGGAAAAAAACCCGGGGCCGAAAACCCAAAATGAAAAAAAAAAAACCCTATTTAAAATTTTTATACAGATAAAAAAAGGGGTTTTTTGCAAACCTTTTAAATACCCTGCGGGGGGTTTCCAAAATTTTATGTTTAAAAATTTTAAAAGCAAGGTGGCTCTAGAACAAAAATGGGGGCCCGGGCCAAAGTGAAAAAAAAACCCTATTTGAAAAATATACAGATAAAAAAAAAGGAGTTTTTTGCACCCATAAATACCCTGCGGGGAAATGGGAAAAAATTTCTGTTAAAAAAATTAAAATTTTTTTTTTTTAAATTTCAAGGGGGTCTATGAACAAAACCCGGGCCCCCACCAAAAGTGAAAAAAAATCTATTTTAAAAAAGTTTAAAAGGGTAATAAAAAGGCGTTTTTTTTTGCCCTTTAAAAAACAACCCGCGGTGACTTTCAAATTTGCTTTATTAAATTTTAAAAGCAAAGGGTTTTTGGGTCTAAAGAACCAAACCCGGGCCGCACCCAAAGGAAAAAAAAAAACCCTAATTAAATGTGTACAGATAAAAAAAAGTTGGTTTTGGGACCTATAAAAAAACCTGCAGTTAAATTTGAAAAGAAACTGTAAACCTAATTTTTAAATACAGGCCCCGCACAACTTTAAAATAAAAATTTCACCAAAAATGGGCCCAAAAAAAGTTAATCAAAAAAACCATTGCAATTTTCAGGGTTCCCCTGCACAGCTGGGTTCACAAAATCCCTTCCCTTTTAAAAAAATGCCCGCCAGCATGTCTTGGGCTGTGTTTCGGCCGCAGCCCCCCCCCCCCACCCCCCCCCCCCTGCGGGTGGGCAGCGCTAGATCTCCCTTTTTTAAAAAACCCAGCCTAAGTAATAAAAACTGCTAATCTCTTATCTACCCCAAATTCTAATGTTCACAGCCCAAAAGCATAGGTTTTTTCTGTGTGGAAAAAAAAAGAACATTTTTTGCTAAAACGGGTTTTTGGGGAGAGACCGACACAGGTTGCCTTTATTCCCCAGACACCCCACTGAGGCTGAACGGGAAGGGGGGTTCCCATGTTTTTTTGAAAGGGATTTTGTTTTTTCCCGAATTAAAAACCATTTAAAATTCCCCGTCATGACGTGCACCCCCGCCACCCCCGACTATTCTTTAAAATGATTTGCTGGCCCCAAAAATGAACCCGGAAAACGCCCCAAAATGGCGCGATATTAAAAGATTTTTTGAAAATTTTTTTAACCCAAATTAAGTCCCCCAAATGAACAAAAAATTCCATCAACAAAAAAAACCCCCTGCCCGATTTCAACTTTTTTCCGGGTAAAAATCGTCAACCCCTAGGGTTTTTTTGTTTTGGTAGATATTTAAATGGGTTGCACTGGTCTCCCCATGAGGGGTCTTTCCCCGTCAAAATGGGTTTAAAAATTTGGGTTTTAAAGGAAAGGGAAAAGGGTCCCCCTTTCACCCACAAAGATTTTTGGGGCAAAACCCAGTCCTAAAATTGGCCTTTTCTTAAAACAATTTTGGGTTTTTTGGGCCCTCTAAACCCGGTAGGGGAAAAAAGGAAAAGGGGTTTTTTTTAATGAAATGCTAATGTCTTGTAGGAATTTCATCAATGTAAATTTTTTTTAAAAAGAAAAATTTTTTCCCAAAATGTGATAAAAAAAATAAAGGGAAAAAAAACTCTCTTTAAGGGGCCTTTTTCGCCCCGAAATGTAAAATTCATTATCACCTTTACCACTTATGTTCTGTTATGGGGCTGAAATTTTAGGTTTGAAATAATTTTTTTTTTAAAGGATATAGTTTTTCAATTTTTATTATATTAATGAACCTTTTCTTACCATTTCAAATGTTCTCGGAGAAAATAATCTAAAAGTTTAGTTGGCGGGTGTTTGGGAAAATGAAATTAATAAAACTTGAAAGGGTCCAGTAAAAGGGAAATGCCCCTTTGTGAATTTTGCGTTTAATTTTCAGGTTAAATAAATTTAATAAAGACTCAGTTTTTTCTGTTTTGCTATTTAAAATGTTTATAAAATGAATTAACCCCCTTTAAGGGATTCACAGATATAGAAAAAGTTTGGGGTTTTCCAAATGTTTGGGCATAAAAAAATTTCCCAAATAAAAATTTAAAAGCAAATGAGGAAAGTTTGGGGGGGGATGAAATTTTTAAGACATGAAAAAATTGCTACTCATTTTTAAGCTTTGTTTTTTCCTTTTTTAAAAAAGATCACCTATGTTTTTTTTTAAAAAAAAAATTCACTGAAAACAAAATTTAAAAAAATGAGGGCTTCCCGAAACTCTTTTTTATGTAACCCGTAAGAGTGTTTCCCTTTTGACTGTAACAAAACTCAAGTCTGGGAATCTGTCAGGAAACCCCGGGTATCTGCTCTGGATGGAAAATTAATGAAATAGATTGCACTCTGGCTATCTGATCCACTTGTTTCAGTGTCAGTGTGGTGTCTGTCAGCCTTCTTATTCTACCACTCTCATTAGGAGAAAGGAAAAATTCTTTCTTTTTTCCTAGCATGTGACATACAGTTGAAACCAAAAGTTTACATACACTATATAAAAATACATATCTGCATGTTTTTCTCCATATCTGACAAGAAATCAGTAGAAACCTTAACTGTTTAGGTCAAATAGGATTAGCAAAATGATTTATATTTGCCAAATGCCAGAATAATGAGAAAGAATTTTTAAAGTCATTTTTATTACTTTCTGCAAAGTCAAAAGTTTACATACATTTCATAAGTATTTGGTAGCATTGACCTTAAACTGTACGACTTGGGTCAAACGTTTTGGATATCCTTCCACAAGCTTCTCACAACAGTAGAATTTTGGCCCATTGCTTCTGACAGAAATGATGTAACTAAGCCATGTTTGTAGGTCGCCTTGCTTGCACCTGCCTTTTCAGCTTTGCCCATACATTTTCAATAGGATTGAGATCAGGGCTTTGTGTTGGCCACTCCAAAACACTGAATTATCCTTAAGCGACTTTTGTAACCAGTTTAGCAGTATGCTTCGGGTCATTGTCTATTTAGAGGACACATTTTCACCCAAAGTTTAACTTCCTGGCTGATGTCTTGAGATATTGCTTCAGTATTGCCTCAAAATCTTCTTTCCTGATGATGCCATCTATTTTGTGACGTTCACCAGTCCCTCCTGCAGCAAAACAACCACACAACATGATGCCGCCACCCCTGTGTTTCACAACTGGGATGGTATTCTTATGCTTCTAAACTTCTCCCTTTTTTCTCCAAACTTGACAATACTCATTATAACCAAACTTCAATTTTAGTTTTGTCAGACCACAGGACATGTCTCCAAAAATGTTGGCCTTTGTTCCTGTGTGCATTTGCAAATATTAATCTGACTTTTACATGTTTGTTTTGGAGTAATGGCTTCTTTCTGGCAGAGTGGCCTATCAGCCCATGTTGATACAATACTTGTCTCACTGTGGATAATGACTAGAGATGGGCGAATTGATATTAACGAAGTGGAATTCGTTTAGAATTTCAGGAAAACTTCGGGTCTGAACGAAGTCAAAGTTTGGGGTACTTCGCGTGAACGAAGTGTTCTTTTGATTAATAAAATGGCTGCGAGCACATGGCATTACATGGGGCAAAGCATCCTGGGAGGAAGAAGGGCATAGCCTGCATGACATGTGCAGAGATGAAACCAATCAGAGACCAGAGGGATTCTGTGACGTCACCGCACTATATAAGTCCGGGTGCGACGCTGGGAGCTCATACCGCTCTCACTGTACTGATCAGGGAAGGTGCTGCCGCGGCTGATTGTTACTGAAGAACTGATGTTTATACAGCGATTTTTGGGGGGTGTCTCACCTTGTCTCAGAGACTGCTTCTCTTAACGTTCTAATTCTGATTTTGTGGGGTTTTGGATCTGAAGTCCAGTGTGTGTCCAGTGCAGCTGCATATACATTTTAATGCTATCTGCTCACAGCACATTGAATATCCAAGGGGGATCTAAGCTTGTTCCTGTTGTATTAATTTAAAGAAAAGCGTTTTTACAATACAAATACCACTTCATTTTTGGCTGCTCAATTCTTTTGCGCAATTTAAAATCCAGGGGTTAATTAAGCGTTGTTCTGCTGTTGTGGTGACTAAAAGAAACCGTCTTTTTCACCGCCAAAAAATACATTTTTCCTATAGCATAATTCACAAGCAGGGTTAATTACAATTTTTTCTCTTGTTGTGTAGCGTAAAAAACACGCCATTGTAACACGCTACAAAGCTCGTAGTTTGTGGTTGCTCAATTGTTTGGCGCAATTTACATCCAGGGGTTAGTTAAGCGTTGTTTTTCTGCTGTGGTGACTAAAATAAACCGTCTTTCACGGCCAAAAAAATACATTTTTCCTGTAGAATAATTCACAAGCGAAGGTTAATTACAATTTTTTCTCTTGTTGTGTAGCGTAAAAAACACGCCATTGTAACACGCTACAAAGCTCGTAGTTTGTGGTTGCTCAATTGTTTGGCACAATTTACATCCAGGGGTTAATTAAGCGTTGTTCTGCAGTTGTACTCAGTAAAAGAAACTTTGTTTTTCACCGCCACAGAAGAAATTCTGTAGTATAATTCATATCCGAAGGTTAATTAAGCCTGTTTGTGCTTTTATATTCAGTAAAATACACAGAGTTTTTAAACGGCACATACAAGTCAATTTTTCTTGCCCATTTGTGGAGCGCAATTTATATCCAAGGGTTACCAAAGCTTCTTAGTGAGTTTATTTGGAGTCAAATACAGGGTGTGTATTTATCATATACAGATATCTTCATCAAACAGTGTCTGTACATTTTAGAACAAACAGTAAGTCAGACAGAGAGGTGGCAGGCTCTTCACCTGCGAGTGGCAGAGGCACAAACATTCCTGGAGCAGGCCCAGGTCGCAGCACAGCAAGGGGACGTCGCAGCAGGGGTCACTCAGTGAGGCCACAACTGCCGCTGTCATCTAGCGGCCGTGTGTTGTTCAGCAACCCAATGTTTATTGATTGGTTGACTAGGTCATCCACTTCCTCCCAGATGACATCTGACAACCCCAGCCAAAAGTCGGTGGGAACGTCAGACACAACCCTTAGTTGGCATGGCCCGGAAGTGGGTCAGCGGCCCTCATCTGTCCTCAACCCGCCTCTGTCCCATCCGGTTCCCTCAGCCAGAGATCTACTATGTGGTCTGGGCTCAGCGCCACTATATAGTGAGGATGAACAATTTGAGGAGGGCAGTCAGCAGCTAATTGGCAGCGAAGAAATGGGCCCATTATCCTCTGCTTCTTGCAGTAGGCGGCAAAGTATAGATGTTGAGAGTGGCATGGGAGGTCATGTTGTGAGGGGTCAGCCTCTGCATACCAAGACCGGTGATGAGGACAGCAGTGACGATGAAACACAAATAGATGATGATGTAGCCGACCGCACTTGGGAGCCGGGTGAGGCAAGGGCTTCATCATCGTCAGGAGAAGAGAGCGTCAGCTTGCGCGTCAGGCAGCGGCGCAACCAGCAAGTGGGTTGTGTGGCCGTGAGTCAGCAGGATAGCAGCAGTGTGAGGTTGGGAGCCAAGCAGCCACGGGGTAAAAAACCCGCTTCGCAGCTCCAAGAAAGTAGCAGCACAGGGACTCAGCGAGGCAGCGGCGGCAGTATTCACTCAGTGCAGAGCGTTGGTGGTAAAATCCGATACTCACCGGTGTGGCAGTTCTTTGCTAAGACACTGGAGGAGCCGAATATGGGTTTATGTAGAATCTGTAAGCAGAAAGTGAAGCGTGGCCAGGGAGCTAACGTTGGCACCACGGCCCTGCGTCAACACATGCAGCGTCACCATCCGGTGGCCTGGAAGAAACGTGGCTCAGATGTGGTGGTCCATCCTGCCGCCGCAGAAACAGCAGCAGCAGCGCCCAGTGGCACGCATGCCATTGCAGCCAGTCAAGGCTCCACCACCTCTGCAGAAGGGAGCTGTTTCTCTTTGACATCATCTACCGGTCCAGATGCTCCTGCTCCTCGCTAATCATGGCGCCAGCAGTCGTTCAGCGAGGCGATTGCAAAGAGACAACAGTATGCGTCCAACCATCCTAAGGTGCAGAAGCTGACCGTGCTCCTGTCCAAGTTGTTGGTGCTGCAGTCCCTCCCTTTCCAAATGGTGGACTCTGCACCGTTCAGAGAACTATTGGCTTGTGCCGAGCCGAGATGGAGAGTTCCAAGCCGTAATTTCTTTTCCCAAAAGGCAGTATCAGCACTTCATAAATATGTAGAACAGAAGGTGGCCCAGTCTTTGAGCTTATCGGTTTGTTCCAAGGTGCACGTCAACACGGACGTCTGGAGCTGTAACTACGGTCAGGGCCAGTACATGTCCTTTACGGCCCACTGGGTGAATGTGCTTCCGGCAGGCACACCAACAACTTGGACAGGAGACGCCGCTTTCTCCTCCACGTTGTCAAACTGCGGCTCCTGCGCCAATGTCCGCCTCCTCCTCCTCCACCACCACCACCATCTCAGCCTCCACAAGTACTGCTCCATCATACCAAATGTGTAGGGCACAGCGGTGTCACGCAGTTCTACACCTGGCTTGCCTCGGCGAACGAAGTCACACAGGGGAGGAACTGCTCCGCGTCATTCAGCAAGAAATCGATGTGTGGCTTTCTTCGCGCCAACTGCAAATCGGAACCATGATGATGGACAATGGGAGGAACATGTTGTCCCTGCTGCACCGAGGAGGGATGGTCCATGCGCCCTGCATGGCGCACATGTTCAATCTGGTTGTGAAAAGGTTCCTGAAGTCTTCCACCGATCTTCAGAAGATTCTGAAAATGGCCAGGAAACTGTGCATGCACTTCATCCATTCCTACAAAGCCAGGAACACCCTCCTCGAGTTGCAGCGGCAGAGTGGCCTCACCCAACACACTCTGATATGCGATGTTTCCACCCGTTGGAATTCCAGCCTGCACATGTATGAACAGAGAAAGGCCATTAACGATTTTTTGATGATCCAGGCAGACAGGAGTACTCCCCTGTGTAACTTTGATGTCAGCCAGTGGCAGCTCATGCCTGACACCTGCCGTTTGGTGAGGCCATTCGAGGAGGCCACGTTATTTGTCAGTCGCCAGGACTACGGGATGAATAATGTCATTCCACGGCTTCATGTCCTGGAACAGAAGCTGAAAAATCTGTATGGGCAGGGGACTGGAGACGTGGCGTCTATGTCTCTCGGCCACATGAGTCCGTTGGGGACTGACATGGAGGAGTAGGAGGACATTGGAGCAGAAGCATTGTCTGGTGAATTGATTGGATTTTCTACCCAGGTGACAAGAGAGGAGGAGCAGCTGGAGGAGGTAGAAGGAGATGAGGAAGACGAGGCAGATGACCCGCATGCACCGTGGTAGTATACAGTGGAGAGGGAGGCAGGGAGCCCCACTGAGTCACTTGTGCAGATGGCCCGCAGCATGCTGATTTGCCTGGCGAGTGACAGCCGAATAGTCAGCATCCGGCAGAGGGATGACTTCTGGCTCTCCCCCCCATTGGACCCTCGCTACCGGTCCAAAATGGGAGACTTTTTCCCAGCTATTGAGAGGGAGGAAAAACTCAAATACTATAGGGAAATCCTCCTTAGTCAGTTGGCCGCTGCCTATGTGCGGCATCGTCCCTCCTCTGACAGGTCTGACCGGGGGGTTCTTCAGCACTCACGTACTACTGCCACGGCTGCTGGGGTAGGTGGGGGGGTAGGAGCAGTACCAGCTCCATCAGCAGCAACCTAAGTCTGGAGTCACTGATGAGCAGCTTCCTTCACCCGCCTAGTGAGGAAGGCAGTCGCCAGCAGCAGCAGGACCTGGAGCAGACCCTGAACCAACAGGTGGTGGCCTACTTGGACAGCACTCTGAAACCCCAGTTAGAAGATCCGCTGGACTACTGGGCAGCCAAACTGGATGTGTGGCCGCAACTTGCCAAGTTTGCAGTGGAGAAGCTGTCCTGCCCGGCCAGTAGTGTGGCATCAGAGCGGGTGTTCAGTGCGGCGGGGACCATCGTTACCCCAAGGAGAACCCGCTTGTCCACGGGAAATGTGGAACGACTGACCTTTGTCAAGATGAATCAGGCGTGGATCGGCCAGGATTTCCCCACACCAATGCCTTAGGCGTCAGACTACATCAGCCATGACGCCTCACCCAAACTGTGAGCAATGAGTCTGGGTTCAAACTACATGCCTCAGCCACTATTCTGATGCCACCACCCGCCTGATGCCACACATCTGCTGACAGTTTCTCCATCTGCCACCAACCATCTTTACCAGGGACTGGTATTGCCACCCACCTCCACACTCTGTCATTGTGCCACTCTCTGACCTCATACTGCTGCTGCTGTTGCTGGTGCCGTGACATCCACACTGTGTCATTGTGCCACTCTGTGGCCTACTCCAGTTTTTGCCACCTCCAGAATGTCATTGTGCCACTGCCTGACCTCATGCTGCTCCCGCCGTGACCTCCACTCTCAGTCATTGTGCCACTCTGTGGCCTACTACTGTTTTGCCACCTCCAGAATGTCATTGTGCCACTGTCTGACCTCATGCTGCTGCCGCCGTCACCTCCACTCTCTGTCATTGTGCCACTCTGTGGCCTACTCCAGTTTTTGCCACCTCCAGAATGTCATTGTGCCACTGTCTGACCTCATGCTGCTGCCACCGTCACCTCCACTCTGTCATTGTGCCACTCTGTGGCCTACTCCAGTTTTTGCCACCTCCAGAATGTCATTCTGCATAAGTCTGACCTCATGCTGCTGCTGTGGCTGCTGCCGTGACCTACACACTCTGTCATTGTGCCACTGTCTGACCTCATGCTGCTGCTGTGGCTGCTGCCGTGACCTACACACTGTGTCATTGTGCCACTCTGTGGCCTACTCCTGTTTTTGCCACCTCTAGAATGTCATTGTGCCACTGTCTGACCTCATGCTGCTGCTGCTGTTGATGCCGTCAACTCCACACTGTGTCATTGTGCCACTCTTTGGCCTACTCCTGTTTTTGCCACCTCCAGAATGTCATTGTGCCACTGTCTGACCTCATGCTGCTGTGGCTGCCGCCGTCACCTCCACACTCTGTCACTGATGTTGCCACCTGAGCCCTCAGCTTGTTTTTTTCCAGCTGTCGCTGCCATGACTTTATCAGGCTACATTCCCGCTTGAGTTTTTTGGTCAGTTTTGCCCTCTTAAGTGCCCAGGGAATTTTATAGTGAAGCGATTCTAAGAGCGGCGGCAGTCATGTGCGTGTCATACTAAAACACAACATTGTATGAAGACCAAACCAAGCTCCCTCTGCATATTTAAGCATGGCACAACGTTCTACAGCACCCTGCAGGCTCTGTGCAGCCTGGAAATAGCCGTTTTTTAACGCGATTCGTGCCGAAGTAATTCGCCCATCTCTAATAATGACACAATCTTACCAGCTTCTGCCAGCATCTTCACAAGGTCTTTTGCTTTTGTTCTTGTGATAAGCATATGTCGGACCAAAGCACATTCAACTCGGAGACAAGAACCCATGTCCTTCCTGAAATGTTGGATGGACATTCCCATCTTGTTTGTACTTGCATACAATTGTTTGTACAGATGAACAACGTACCTTCAGGTATATGGAAATTGTACCCAAGGATGAACCAGACTGATATCTTGGCTGATTTTTTTAGACTTTCCAATGATGTTACACAAAGAAACATTGGGCGACATGTATGAATCTCGCCACGTCGGGGCGCACCTTTCCGCCGGTTTTCCGGCGAAATCTGCGCCTGATTTATGTCGGCGCCGGGGCGCGCTCATACATTCCATGTAAAGTCCGCCGCGCCTCGCCAGTGTTTGAGGCGCAGTGCGGGGACTGAGGCGCAGTGCGGGGCTGCACCTAATATTCACCGCCCGAGGTAGTGCGATCATACATGCGGGGGAAAGTTCACCGCGCCTCGCCAGTGTGTGGGGTGCAGTGCGGGACTTAGGCGCAGAAGGGACTGCGCCGAAAATCTGTTCCGATGCGAGACAGGCTGGAAAACAGCGAGAAATCATTCCACATGTCGGTGCGGAGTATGAATCAAAAATCGCCTTTATAAAGGCGTTCAACATTCTCAGAAAAAGAGCTCAAACCTCAAAAATAAAAAAAATACATAAAACAAAATCACTTTCCTATATCTTAATTCAAGAATTAGGATATTGGAAATTGACGGGAAATACAGTAATTCAAATTCTGAAAGCTATTCTCATTGGTCGGCAGAAACCGGCCAATCAGAATAGGAGCGACAGTGAACCATTAAAACCTATGGAGAACTATTGACCAATCAGAATCAAATGTGGGACAGTTCAAAATACAGTAAAAATGCAGACAAGAGCTGATTGGTTGAACTAGCGGGGGCTTGTTTATCCCAGCCAATCAGAGCGCGAGCTACTTCTCCCATTGTAGTCTATGGAGAGATCGGCGCAATGCAATCTCGGCGCTCAGCGCCGTGCGGCATGGAGTATGATTAAAAAAATCATTTTTATTAGTTGTAAAATATTCTCTGAAAAAGAGCTCAAAACTTCTATAAACATAAATCAAATCTATCCCGAACAACGCGTTTGTCGCCGAGACCGGCGCTACATCGGGAATTGCAATAGAAAGAATTGCTGGGAAATACAGTAATTCAAAATCGGTACGCTATTCTGATTGGTCGGCATAAACCAGTCAATCAGAATAGGAGCGGCAAAGACCCATTATATCCTATGGAGGAGAATTGACCAATAAGAATTGGAGCGACAGAGACCCATTATATCCTATGGAGAAGTTTTGACCAATCAAAATCAAAGGCGGGACAGTTCAAAAGACAGTAAAAATACAGAAAAGAGCTGATTGGTTGAGCTAGCGGGGGCTTGGCTCTCTCGGCCAATCAGAGCGCGAGCTACGTCTCCCATTGTAGTCTATGGAGAGATCGGCGCAATGCAATCTCGGTGCTCAGCGCCGTGCGGCATGGAGTATGAATAAAAAAATAATTTTTATTAAGTGTAAATCATTATCAGATAAAGCACTGAAGCCTTCTATAAAAATAAAGCAGTTAAATCCCTAACAACGCGTTTGTCGCCGAGACCGGTGCTACATAAGGAATTGCAATAGAGAGAATTGCCGGGAAATACAGTAATTCAAATTGTTTACTCTCTTCTGATTGGTCGGCATAAACCAGCCAATCAGAATAGGAGCGACAGTGGCCCATTCTAACCTATGGAGGAGAATTGACCAATCAGAATAGGAGCGACCTGGATCCATTATAGCCTATGGAGAAGTTTGAACCAATCAAAATCAAAGGCGGGACAGTTCAAAAGACAGTAAAAATGCAGAAAAGGGCTGATTGGCTGAGCTAATGGGGGCTTGGCTATCCCGGCCAATCAGAGCGCGAGCTACTTCTCCCATTGTAGTCTATGGAGAGATCGGCGCAATGCAATCTCGGCTCTCAGCGCCGTGCGGCATGGAGTATGATTAAAAAAAAACATTTTTATTAGTTGTAAAATATTCTCTGAAAAAGAGCTCAAACATTCTATAAACATAAATTAATTCTATCCCGAACAACGCGTTTGTCGCCGAGACCGGCGCTACATCGGGAATGCAATAGAAAGAATTGCCGGGAAATACAGTAATTCAAATTCGGTACGCTATTCTGATTGGTCGCCATAAACCAGCCAATCAGAATAGGAGCAACAAAGACCCATTATATCCTATGGAAAAGTTTTGACCAATCAAAATCAAAGGCGGGACAGTTCAAAAGACAGTAAAAATGCAGAAAAGAGCTGATTGGCTGAGCTAGCGGTGGCTTGGCTTTCCCAGCCAATCAGAGCGCGAGCTACTTCTCCCATTGTAATCTATGGAGAGATTGGCACAATGCAATCTCGGTGCTCAGCGCCGTGCGGCATGGAGTATGAATAAAAAAATAATTTTTATTAAGTGTAAATCATTATCAGATAAAGCGCTGAAACCTTCTATAAAAATAAAGCAGTTAAATCCCTAACGCGTTTGTCGCCGAGACCGGCGCTACATAAGGAATGGCAATAGAGAGAATTGCCGGGAAATGCAGTAATTCAGATTGTTTAAGCTATTCTGATTGGTCGGCATAAACCAGCCAATCAGAATAGGAGTGACAGTGGCCCATTCTAACCTATGGAGGAGAATTGACCAATCAGAATAGGAGCGACAGGGACCCATTCTAACCTATGGAGAAATATTGACCAATCATAGTCATCGGCGGGACAGTTCAAAATACTGTATAAAGGCAGAAAAGAGCTGATTGGTTGAAGCGGCGGGGGCTCGTCCATCTTAGCATATCAGAGCGCGAGCTACTTTCTCATAGAACTCTATGGGAAAAGAAATGCAGAGCGAGCTCTGTTTGTGATTGGCTAAGTTAAAAGAGGCTTTCGTTAGCCAAGGATCAATAGTATTGGTGTAACGAAAATAAAGAAATAAACAGGATTTTATTGATTTAATATTTTTTTTTCTTTACCCCCATATTCTTATTCATTTTATATACACATCGGGACAACTTATTTTAGTCTTATCATTTGATTTCGGCCATGTACATTTTTATTTCAGAATGCTTTTAGAAAACCCATAGGAGGTCGTTCGCTCTGCCATTGGTCCAAAAAAAAACCGCGCCTATTTTAACTTAGCAAATAACAGAGCTCGCTCTGAATTTCTTTTCCACATAGAAATCTATGAGAAAGTAGCTTGCGCTCTGTTTGGGCCCAAAAGCTGGACGAGCCCCGCCCTTAAACAATCAGCTCGTTTTTGCCTTTTTACTGTATTTTGAACTGTCCCGCCTTTGAATATGATTGGTCAATATTTCTCCATAGGTTAGAATGGGTCCCTGTCGCTCCTATTCTGATTGGTCAATACTAGTGTTGAGCGATTACGTTGGCCATCGTCATCGGTAGATGGTCGATAGTCGACCATCATCGACAAGATCGTCGATAGTCGATAGTAGATTATGATCGCTGACCATTAAAGTCTATGGGAGAGCAACAACACCTTCATTCTTACACCCAAACGGGCTGGAGAAAACTGGAATTAACATCCACAAAAGTCAAATGGATACGTGCTACATCTTAGGCAACACACTTAGGTTATAAAAGCCATAGAAAAAAATCACACACAAACCCTTCCTATCCCTGTCTTGTACAACAGCATGACCTTAAACCTGCATCACCCACAAATTAAAAAGTGCCAGAAGGCAGTATTTTTTGAACCATCATTTTACATTTAACTGGACCCTTGACTATCCCTGTCCCGGAACGCAGCATGAGCCCCAAACTGCATGACCCCCAGATTAAAAAGTGCCGGAAAAAGAGTCTTTCAACCCCCATTTCAGTTTCATGGACATAGACTATCCCTGTCCTGAGCCCCCAGCATGAGCCCATACCTGCATGACCCCCGATTAAAAAGTGCCGAAAAAGGAGTCTTTGAAACCCCCATTTAGTTTCACTGGACATTGACTATACCTGTCCTGGGGGACAGCATGAGCCCCAAACCTGCATGACCCAGATTAAAAAGTGCCGGAAAAGAAAATCTTTCAACCACCCATATAAGTTTCACTGGACATAGACTATCCCTGTCCTGAGCCACAGCATGAGCACCAAACCTGCATGACCCCAGATTAAAAAGTCGGAGGAAAAAAAAAATAAGAGAAGGTCTTTCCAACCAAAATTTAGTTTCACTGGACATAGACTATCCCTGTCCTGAGCCACAGCATGAGCCCCAAACCTGCATGACCCAGATTAAAAAGTGCCAGGGAAAAAGGAGTCTTTCAAAAACCATTTTAGTTTCACTGGAAATTGACTATTCCTGTAGTGTGCCACTGCATGAGCCCCAAACCTTCATGACCCCTAGATTAAAAAGTGCCAGAAAAAGGAGTCTTTCAACCACCATTTTAGTTTCACTGGACATTGACTATACCTGTCCTGGGCCACAGCATGAGCCTTAAACCTGCATGACCCACAAATTAAAAAGTGCCAGAAGGCAGTATGATTTGAACCATCATTTTACTTGAACTGGACATTGAATATCCCTGTCCTGGAAAAGCAGCATGAGCCCCCAAAAACCCGCATGATCCCAGATTTAAAAAGTGCCGTAAAAAGGAGTCTTTCAACCACCATTTTAGTTGAATTGGACATTAACTATATCTGTCCTGTACCGCAGTATGACCATTAAACCTGTCTGACCCACAGATTAAAAAGTGCTGGAAAAGGAGTCTTTCAACCACCATTTTAGTTTCACTGGACATTGACTAAAACCTGTCCTGGGCCACAGCATGAGCCCCAAACCTGCATGACCCCAGATTAAAAAGTGCCGGAAAAAGGAGTCGTTGAACCACCATTTTAGTTTCACTGGACAATGACTATCCCTATCCTGGCCCAGCATGAGCCTCCAAAACCCGCATGACCCCCGATTAAAAAGTGCCGGAAAAAAGGAGTCTTTCAACCACCATTTTAGTTTCACTGGACATTGACTATACCTGATCTGGGCCACAGCATGAGCCCCAAATCTGCATGACCCCAGATTAAAAAGTGCCGGAAAAAGGAGTCTTTCAACCACCATTTTAGTTTCAATGGAAATTGACTATACCTGTCCTGGGCCACAGCATGAGCCCCAAATCTGCATGAACCCACATTTAAAAAGTGCCGGAAAAAGGAGTCTTTCAAGCACCATTTTAGTTGAACTGGACATTGACCATCCCTGTCCTGGGCCACAGCGTGAGCCCCAAACCTGCATGACCCCAGATTAAAAAGTGCCGGAAAAAGGAGTATTTCAACCACCATTTTAGTTTCACTGGACATATACTGTCCCCGTCCTGGGTTTAGCGCTTGCCCCTCCGTATGAGTGCGGACCAATTGAGTTCACTTGGAAATACTGGTGGTTAATTTCTCCTGTTCCACCCAGGTACCCTTTTTCTTGGCATTCTTTTTCTCATTTTTACTCAACGTGCTGAAGGAAATTGTCTCTGTACTTTGTTCCCTGTCCGTGCTCCATACTCCATGTCCTCTGAATAACCTACATCTGGTCAAGTTTTCCTGTACCTCCCTTGTACAACTCAGAAGATTTTTTTTTACCAGCTTTTTGTACATGGGAAATCTTTTAGTTAGTTTAATTCTAGAAAACATATTTTTAAAATAGGATGGAATCCCACCATGTATTTGTTTCTTTTTTTTAATTGTATTAAATGGGTTGTCTCAATACAGGGATTGATAGCTATGTTAAAGATCTTGCAAAAAGGAGTCATTTTGCAATATGTGTCCATTAACAGTGTCCTACCTATTCCTGTTTCTGACAGCACCATCACCCTTGAGCCACTGTTTTGCCACTCCACACAATTGTGAAGAACAAATGTCTGTTAGAAACAACATTTTTTTTATAATAGGACCTGTAGTATAGCTGCATGTCACAGCAAAATGCCCCCAAAAATTCAAAACATGACCCATTGAGCCACTTTTGACAATTGTGAAGAACAAATGTCTGTTAGAAACAAATTTTTTTTATAATAGGAGACCTTTGGAAATAAAATATAGCTTTTCAAATTTCAAAGGTTCCTTTTTTAAAAATATCCCCAAAAAATTCAAAAAAAAGCATGACCCTTGATCCACTTTGGACAATTGTGAAGAACAATTGTCTGTTAGAAACAACATTTTTTTATAATAGGACCTGTAGTTTGCTGCATTTCAAAACAGCATGACCCAAAAAATTAATAAAAATGAAATTCTCAGCCACTGTTAAAAATTGTGAGGGAGAAATGCCACATAGAAGCCACATTTCTGTTCCAAAGGACCATGATTATTGCTGTCTGCTGGGCAGGACAACACCTCTATGGCGTGGCGAGCGAGCTCGGGCCATTCGTCCATTTTAGATACCCAGAAGTCTATTGGGTCCGGAACACATACAAAAACATCGGTG